>VXCM01004464.1:35052-55895 GCA_014773175.1 Lucifuga dentata | reverse complement strand
AAAAAAAAAAAAAATGCAGGCAGACATCAAAATGCACAGCAGATTTCTTCTTAAATTTAATAATATGTGGTATTATTTCTCACCAGGATTTGGCCCAATGACTCTGTGTGTGTGTGTGTGTGTGTGTGTGTGTGTGTGTGNGTGTGTGTGTGTGTGCGTGTGTGCGTGTGTGCGTGTGTGCGTGCGTGCGTGCATGCGTGCATGCGTGCCTGTGTGTCTGACCTGTGCTTTCTCAACAGTCGGCGAGCAATGAGGATGATGAACACAATGAAGAGGAAGGCAACTACTGCTGTCAGACCAACTAGCCAGGGCTGGAATGTCACTGACAGGGATCCTGCTGCCAGTCGCATGCCAGTCTGCTCACCTGAACACACACACACACACACACACATGTCAGTCTGCTCNGGATCCTGCTGCCAGTCGCATGCCAGTCTGCTCACCTGAACACACACACACACACACACATGTCAGTCTGCTCACCTGAACACACACACACATGCCAGTCTGCTCGCCCAAACACACACCTGCCTGTTTACTCACCGGCTCACTATATAACTTACAGCTTATTCCAAAAAATAAGGACAAACCAATTCTGTGTCCCTGACATGGGTCTTGAGCAGGGATGTGCATAGACATTTTGAGGGTCAGGGGCTCAAACCAAGTACAAGGGCATTCCTGGTTGGCATTATGAAACTCATGACAGTGACATCTCATGGCGATCTAAACTAATTTCAATCGATTTAAACTGTGGGAGAGACAGAGAGAGAGAGAAACAAGGTGAAGAGAGAAAGACAGACAGATAAATGTACAGTACTTGGTAAGTGATAGAACTCTGCATCAAACTATAGCAACTGAAGTCAACTGAAAATCCTGTGCATCTCCATACAGATACAAAAGGATACCCAGGTGTACCTTTTGGA
Organism: Lucifuga dentata; assembly: GCA_014773175.1. Classification (NCBI taxonomy): domain Eukaryota; kingdom Metazoa; phylum Chordata; class Actinopteri; order Ophidiiformes; family Bythitidae; genus Lucifuga; species Lucifuga dentata. The sequence goes on along the minus strand of VXCM01004464.1, from coordinate 54,975 downwards.
TCTGACAGAGCGTCACTGTTTGATGACTGGGGAATGACATCGGATTGAAAAAATCTCAAAAGTTAATTTGGTGACAGTCATTCAATACTCTGAAGCGTCAACTCTTTTCCTGACACATAAGGAGAAAGAAGTATAATCGCTTCATGAGGCTTCATCTGCCCATCTCTACCATTCAGATGGTAGTGATGGGCAGATAAAGAATATTAAATAAGCTTAAAAATATTAACAGATAAAGAATAGTAAATAAGCTTAAAAAGTTATTTCCATTGACATTTCACCCTGAAACACAATCTCGTACGGGGTGGTCCAACTAAGTCCGGTGTCTTGTCCAAAACATGATAATCAGCTATGAGACAGCCAGCTGAGCCAGGCTGAGCAGTTCATCCATGGCCGTACCCACCATCGAGGTCACTGAGGTCCAGACCTTGGTATTTTTTCCTAGGTGCATAATAAAAGTCGGGAAATAATCACCTAAAATAGCTTTACTTTGGTACAGCAAAGTTATTGTATCATGGCAAAATAACCGACTTGCTCATCTGATCACGTCATTGCTGTGTGTGTGTGTGTGTGTGTGTGTGTGTGTGTGTGTATGTATGCGTGTGTGTGTGTGGTGCAGTGTATTATCTTGTTTGTTACTACAATATCTTTGTTCAACACACACGGAGGTTCTTTAGGTAAAGCCTACCCGGATTTTGACCTGAAAATTTAGATTTTTAAAGAAACCGGCATATAAACCGACCCCCTCATGTTGTTCCATCAGTTTATTTGTTTAGCAAAATACCTGTTTTTCTGAGAATTGTCATAGTATTCCTGTGACTTTCCGAAAATAATCCACATATCGCTACCGGTAAACAGCTGATTACCATAAGTGACATTAGCTAACTTTAAGTTTTCCAGACTCCTCTTCCTTGTCTGAATCACTTTGATGAAGGTAAGGAAAGCTTTATAAATGAGATATAATTATCACGGTGCTTATTTAGCTTATTTAACTGTGTAATTATGGTGAGTTTTTTTGTTAAGAATCTCACCTGTTATGTGTTTTCAGTAATTATCCTGTACCTGAGTCAAAGCGGGTCTGTCTATGTGCTGGACATTCCGGAGTTTTAGAATTCCCTCAGCCGACCCCCTGATGTTCCATCAATTTATTTGTTTAGCAAATTACCTGTTTTTCTGGGTATTGTATTCTGGGCATAGTATTCCTGTGATTTTCTGAAAATACTCCAAGTACCGGTAAACATGATATTTATTTCAGCAGCTGATTACCATAACTGAGGATCACGGCTTATTGGCTAACCCTAACCCACAAAATGTGCTGAATAAGATGCTTAGTCNATGTTGTTCCATCAATTTATATGTTTAGCAAATTACCTGTTTTTCTGGGTATTGTCATAGTATTCCTATGATTTTCTGAAAATACTCCACATACCGGTAAACATGATATTTATTTCAGCAGCTGATAACTGAGGATCAGGGCTTATTGGTTAACCCTAACCCCCAAAATGTGCTGAATAAGATGCTTAGTCAGGAAATATCTCATTCTAAGGTATGATTTAAACTATTTTCCATGGGTAGTTGTAATGGGTAGTATTTCTACCCCTGGAAATTTCGTTCTCTGGGATCTAATTGAATTACTTTTCTTTACATTCTTTACAGTGGAACCAAAAGGCTCAATTTAACAACAACACAAACACCTGGCATCATTATAGTGTAATATAGTATTATTGTATAACACACATTTTGCTTGTGTTTATGTACTGTTTGAGACACATTTCTATAATCAAATCCAAAATGATGCAAACTAAACACAAAGATGAAATAAAGAAGGTAATTAAAGTAAAGAAGGTATAATTTTACTAAATTATTTTAATACAATTTTGCAGGAGAGACACATGAGAAGTCACAGAGAAAGGGACAGGCAGTGAATACAGAGAGTGAGAGAGAACAAAGAGTTGAAGACAGAGAGAGAAATGAAAGAATGATTGTAATGCTGAGGACAGAGGGACAAGAGGACATGAGACAGGGAGCAGGTTATGAAAAGCAGAGCCAGATCGTTTATGCTACTGACTGACATGGTTTTAAAGCTATTGTTATAAAATGTTTATCTCTCCACACGTCTTAAAATGCACGTATTTAGATCAGGGAAATCACAATTTGTTCGGGGGGGGGGGGNCGTATGCCCCCGAACCCCCCTAGCAGGCTCAGTTTTTGGGCCTTGGTATTTCTAAAACCCTGCGTACGGCCCTGAGTTCATCCCGTATGAAATTGTGTTTCGGGGTGAAATGTTAATGGAAATAACTTTTTAAAACTTATTTAATATCCTTTATCTGGTCAGCTGAATGGCAGCGATGGGCAGATGATGCCTCATGAAGCGATTATACTTCTTCCTCCTTATGTGTCGGGAAAAGAGTTGACTCTTCAGAGTATTGAATAACTGTCACCAAACTAAGTTTTGAGATTTTTTTCATGCGAGAAAGTAGCTGCTTAGATTTAGATCATACGGTCAACTGATTAAAATAATGCTGAATTAAAACTTTTTTCGACTATTTCCGTTCTGCAGGCACCAGCTCACTGTGCCCTGGCAGCAGGCAGCGCTCTGTGCTGGGGGCGGGCTGCAGTGAGCCGGATTGGAAGGAAGACCCGCCCACAGCCAGGTGATTGACAGCTTGGCCCACAAAAATATATAAGGAAATGAATAGAAAAATAAATACGGAAATAAATACAAAAATAAATATAAAAATAAATAAATGAAACTATATAGAAATAAATAAATAGAAAAAATTTGAAAAATATCAGGAAATTAATACAGAAATTTAAATGGAAGAAAGAATAAATAAATACAGAAATAAATGAACAAATAAATGTGAAAATAAATAAAAATGCTCAATTATTCTTTTATGTATATTTTAATTTCTATTTATATTTCCACATTTGTTTATTCGTTTTCTATATAGTTCTGTTTTTATTTCCACATTTATATATTTTTTATTTATTCCCCTATATTTACAGATTTATTAATTGTTTTATATATTTACTGTATCTTTATGTTTCCACATTTATTTATTCTCTTATTTATTCCTCTTTATATTTCCACATTTGTTTATTCTTTTATTTATTTCTCTTTATATTTTCACATTTATTTTTTTATTGTTTTATTTATTTATTTTAAATTTTGGCACAATGGGTATTCCATAATATACAGCTATCAACTAAATTTTGCCTATAACTAAATATAAGCATAAGTTTCCAAACACCCATCTTTTTATATGCAGTTTTACACATCTACATACATCAAAATAAACATATACAACAAAACAAAATAAACACAAAAACGCACATCCAAAAAGAACCAAGAATACATTTACTGTTACATACTGCTATATTTTTATCAGTCTTTTTATGTTTTCTTCAATTGATTCATAGTTGTACTAAGTTCATTATCTAAACTACTCCATAAATTGACCTCACAAACTGCTGTGTATCTGCTCTTCAAAGTGGTAAGAGCAAACTTCTTTTAAAAATTAAAATGTCCTCTTAATTCGTAACATCCTATCTTAATTGTGACAGGTTGCTGTATGTTAGCAGAGAGTAACTTGCTGTATGTATTGAGTACCAAAGCTGTTCAATCAGTTATCAGTGGAAATCATGGCTGTACCCACCATTGAGGGTCCAGACCTCAGTATTTTTTCTGAGGTGTATAATAAAAGTCGTGAAATAATCGCCTAAAAATAACTTTATTGCCCATCTCATCTGATCACTATCATTGCTGTGTGTGTGTGTGTGTGTGTGTGTGTGNGTGTAGTGCATTATCTTGTCTACTACAATACCTTTGCTCAACACACACGGTGGTTCTTTACATCAAGCCGACCCCCCGATTTTTATGGAACGCCAAATGCACCAAAATTAAATAAATAAAAATGGCATTATGAAATAAATAACTCTATGCAAAAATCATTTTTATCATGAAATCTTATTTCATAATAACACTTTTATTTCATAATGCCCCATTTTTAAGTCTCTTTTTATTTCACAACACCGTTTTTATTTCATAATAACACTTTTATTTCATAATGCCCCATTTTTCAAAAGTGCCTCTTTTATTTCATACCACCATATTTCATAATAGGCTCGTTCGAGATGAGCCAGGCCTGCGCAGAATCGATCACCGGCGATCGGCGCACAATGCATGGTGGTTAGATTTCTGTCCAACTTGATCCCGACTTGCTCAAACGTAGCAACGATAACCTCTGAGATCAAGACTGCAGACTTTGGAGCCAGGCGCCACAGTTGCTCTCCACTGACTGCACAGCCTCAGGGCATGATGGGAAATGCCTGGCTCTCACCTGATCTAACAGCTGATTGGTTTAGACGTTGGCACAACAGTATGATGTTTTATAGAAACTTCATTTTTTTGAATTGGAGAGATTCTGTTTGTTGTTTTCTTGCTATTGTATCTCTTACAGTGTTTTGTATAATTTATGATGAAAGAATAGAAAAAAGAAAAAAGAATTGGACAGATTCTGATTTTATTTGTCTGATTTTGAAGGTTTATTCTGTTAACAGAATACATGGTGATGGCAACTTTTTCCATTATGCCCCCGAACCCCCCTAGGAGGCTCAGTTTTTGGGCCCCGGTATTTCTAAAACCCTGTGTACAGCATGGTGGAACTATCTCAGTACGTGTTTTGACACATTTGAAAATGGTGACTGGGAGCAACAAATAGCACTTACAAGTCTGCTGTGTGGGATCACTATGGTTTGGAAATTGAATTAAAACCTGTAGTTAATACAGCAACTTATGTAAATATTGTTTAACATGTGGTGTATGCAAGCAAGAAGGCCGAGTTTATACTTGGCGTTAACTTTACACTTCCACCTAGAGTTGCTAGTTGAGCAGTGTCACATACACACTGGCATACTTTGTTAAACTGGAGTAACACATCCAACAGGGGCCAATGTGGGGACCCAAAACATGAATCTGCACAAGAACACCTCAAAGGAAAATACCGGTGATTTTGCATGTTTGAGCCAAATATGCTCAAATCCTTACTGAAAGAACAGTGTGAAGGCATTACATATCATATGTGGTTGTAATTTGTCACAGTGATCATCCATGATGAATTATCATTCCACAGTATAGAATAGAATATCTTACCTTTGTGAGCTGAGCAGCTTGTGGCACACAGGAACAGACACGACAGAAGCAAAGACTGATTCATGCTGAATGTAATGGTACAGGTCAACTCAGCACAGTACACCAGTACTGGATGAATGAACACTCAGCTTAACACACTGTTGAGAGAAAGCCCCCACCCCCTCGTATTAGTGAGTCCACTAATAGGAGGGATGGTGTTTATCGCTTTTGTTTAATGTCACTCTAATTGCGTTCAACGTTTACAGTGCAGAGGGAGGACCAGGAGAGTCCAGATTACTACGGCAATCTGTGTTATCTGTTGTATCAATCATTACCAGTTTTCAAGCAGTTCAACTATGTTGTATAACCATGAATAAGGACAGTAGAAATCTCAAGTACTGAAAAGTCTCATTTTCTGGCAGTATTGGGATATAATTTTGAACATAAAAAAAAAACAGCCTAGACAAGATAGATTGTGAACTCAGATTAAGTGTGGATTCATACTAAGAACATTCTGACCTGTTCACATCAAGGATGGTCTAAGCCAGTGGTTCTCAGGTTCAGGCTCAGCTAATCAGATTTGGGTGGAGCAGTAATCAATTAATCAATCAATTTTAGTTCAAGTGCAAAATCACCATGCAACATGGTCCCGATACACTTTACAGTTAAAACTTCATTGTAAGCCTGAATGCCTTTTATTATTGTCCCGCTATGACAGAATATTTCATTCTAGCCCCAAACTTCAGTTCCATTCCTTCTGTATAGTTTCTTTTAATCCTTATCATTTATATATTTATTTAGCTTAAATATTTATTTTATTTATCCTTCTTTAACTAATTCCTGAGACTTCCTTATATGACTGTACAGTTAATTGTTACAACACCTGAGAATGTATATTCTCTTTTCCTGTCATTCGAAGTCTTGTTAATAAAGCTGATGAAAAAAAAAGGGGGGAAAAGACTAAACCTAAGACTCTCCCAGTCCAGCAGGGGGCGGTAACAAATGCTGGATGTCACGAAGCAACAGAAAAGGTGACATGCAGACGCACACGCACGCGCGCTCCCTCCTTGTCTGTGCGGATTCTGTCGTGTTTCTTTTCGTGGACTCATCTGGCTTAAGACAAAAAAAAAATGTCTCGGTTTAAAAGAGCGGACAGAGACACTCTGGCGGGTTTCAGGACGGAAAAAACTGAAGTGACCGTTCCTTACGGATTACTGAATGCAGCCAGGAAAAGCGGCCAGCTCAACCTGTCTGGGCGAGGGCTGACTGAAGGTGAGTGCTAAATTATTTTAGCTAACCGACATCATTTCCGCGGCAGCTTGTTTTGCCTTCAAATGAAACGATGCCGCGGTACAGAATAAATAACATAGGCGGTGGTGAAGGTAGCGTACAGACGGAAGCCAGAAGCCACAGTAGATACATATTTTCATTGTAGGGGAATTTTGGTGAAAAGGCTCCAGCCCCCTGTGACCCTTAACAGGACAAACGGGTATAGAAAATGGATGGATGGATGGATAAACTATTAAATCATTTGAATCTCACATTTCACACAAGTCTCTGCCATTGTCCATACTTTTATTGAAATTACCGCAAGGGACGCTAAACTTTGCATCACCGCATTCCTTCCACTTATTAGATATTATTTATTAGATAGCGATGATATCTATGGAATGTATTTTGTGCCACATTCAAACAATGAACATGTAATCATTAAAACTTACCTGCTTCAACAAATACTTAGATTGAATAATAAAAGGACAAGCGTCAATCAATGAATAATCACAATAAATAATGAAAAGCTTAATTTGAAATAATGAATACAGAGCTCAAATATTGAAAAGCCAACCGTTATCAATACAGGCATCAAAAAATGAAAAGCTCATGTGAGCTGCACGTGCTTGCTGTTTGTTGATCTCTGACCCGTGCTTTAAACCTTTGGATCACTTTCACCACAGGATTTCTGCTTATTAGCAAACTTTTAGCAATGGTTTTGTACCAACTTTGCTTTTATGCAATTCAATGATTCTTTTTTTCAAATCTTCTGACAGTTCACTCCCACATGGAGCCATTTTTACTCTGTGGCTTCAGACTGTTACAAAATGTGTCTTGCAAAAAATGTTATAGCACAATATTCAGGTGTGTATAGCATGAAAAGGTGACAGGTGATGTGGTGTTAAAACAGATTTTCTTACTAATAGATAGGGTGTACTTACTTCTGACTGATACTGTATCTCAATAGCTGTGGAAATGATGTGTGTGTGTGTGTGTCAGTCCCTCAGAATGTGTATCATCTCAACATTGACACACCAGAGGAAGCCAATCAGAATCTGTCATTTGGAGCATCAGATCGCTGGTGGGAACAGACTGACCTCACCAAGCTGCTGCTCTCATCCAATCAGCTTACAGAACTGTCTGATGACATCAGACTGCTGCGTGGACTCACTACACTAGATGTAAGTGTCACTAACTTAGTAATACCCTGTCAGACAGGAGACGTGGTATAAACATCTGCTGAACTAACTGTAATGCCACTGAATTACATTCCATGAGCAGGATTTTTCCTGCATAGAGAAATGTGAGGCAGCTGTCTCCGTCAAATTCCGTGCTGCCTCTGCCTCTCGACAAAACTCTGATACGTGTCTTCATGTAAAACACTATTTTCAAACAAGCGTTGCACTCGGTGGATTTGTCATTTGTAACTGTAATTGCGACATTATGCCATGTGGTGGTGCTGTATTGTAATCAGCATAGTGCACCGATGTCGACAACCCACCTACCTGTCTTGAAACACGAACCAAGGAGTCTAATGCTTGCGAGTCAGAGGGTCGCAGAGGGAAATCCTGTGATGTAATGAAAGTGAGGGCTGGTAAATAATTATAGTTTAAACGATTAAACATCACAGAATTCAGAGAGCGTTTGGTTTTAATGTTGGTCAGGATACAATATGCTCAGTCGTGTGTTTACTTGTTGTCTCTATGTTTTTCTGTCTCATACACATAAAAATAACTTTATGTTCTAAATATTTACTGTATTCACATATTTAAATAGCCCCTTTGCTGATATAACTTGATCACTCAATTTATTTGAGATTTGAGTTGAAAATGTGCGTGTTTGGACCAGACCAGACTTTATGGTGTGCACCACAGCCAGCCATTAGTGCCCGTGGAGCGGAGCATATGCTGCCGCGCCCAGAGCGTATCCTGCCGCACGGACTACTTTTTACCAGCACAGCTCAATTGGAGAACCGTTCATCCAAACAACTTCACATGCGACACTGCACATCCTTGGGTCCTGAGCAATATAAACCTGCTGAATTTCAGCTTCATACTATGTTGACATGCAGACTGACAGAGAAACTGTCTTTATAGATAGATAATTGCCATTTTCTTCAATCATATAATTAGAACTCCTAAAATATGTTGTTTGTAAAAAGTGTTTGCTTCAGCCAGTTGGTACACGTGCACGTGTGTGCACATGATCAGGATGCAGGGTCAGATTGGCCATCGGGAGAGGCAGGACTTTTCCCAGTGAGCCGGCCAGTGGCCTTTACACTGCACAATATAATATTAATTAAAATTAACTAAAACAAAGCAAATATATCGATTTTTTTTTTAAACGTATATTTTACAAATTGCCCCCACCTCCCGCTAGACACCTTAAATTCCTGGTAAAAAATTAGGATCCCAATCTGACCCTATCAGGATGGTACCACCTCCACGTCATTTTGAGCCAGGAAAAACCCTGACAAGTACCTAATAAAGCTGGCTAGGAGATGGGCAACTGGCCTTTATTTAGTCTGGACCCAGATAAGTGGTGGAAAATCAATGGATGAAAGGATTTAGACAGTTATTATCAAAAACTGGAGGAGTAGACATCAGCAGAATCAGGAGATTTCTGGGTTTCTGAGAATGTATAGCAGTACCCAGGTTGTCCCAGAAGAAGTGCTTTGCAGCAGCATTAGTTAGCTTTTCACCAGAGTTAAAGGTTAATGTAATTTGTGTTGATGTTGGCAGATATGGATGGAAAATAATAATTCAAACTTCATATTAGTGTATCCTTAATTTTAAGCTCCACTAAATAGATTTATTTTATGGCTTGACTTAGATTGTTTTATTGAAGGTGCACTTAGTGCCCTCCACACATATTAGCAACATTGGTAAATAAAAGCAAAATTGGCCATGAGAATAAATGTCTTTAATTTTTGTTCTCTTTGTTTTTCATTCAAAATATTAACAAAAATATAACTATTAATTAAAGTAAAATAACAGAAAGGAAAATAAATTCTTATGAAACAAAATTTTGTTGTTGGTTCAATCTCTGCTTCTGCGTGTCAGTGTGTGGGTACGAGGGCGGAGGTTTATGGTGGGACCACGATGTTCACAAGTTCACAGAGGAACAGTTCACTGAAAACTTTCTGATTCCTCCATNTGGTGGGACCACGATGTTCACAAGTTCACAGAGGAACAGTTCACTGAAAACTTTCTGATTCCTCCATATATAGCCAATAAATTTAAAACTTCTTTGTCTCTCCACTGACCCCCGTCGCTGTTGTTGCTCTCTGTATTTATTTTTACCGGCTGCTATGAGGCGCCACCCAGCACTGAATGAGGACGAGATGCGATGTGCGCAAGCGCNTTTTACCGGCTGCTATGAGGCGCCACCCAGCACTGAATGAGGACGAGATGCGATGTGCGCAAGCGCAGATAAGTGAGACATTAAAAAAAACACATGAATTCTGATCTGAGCGGTCAGACACAGGTTGCATCGCCACAGATTAGATATGGATTGGATCTAGGACCACATATGCAAGTGGCCCAGATCTGATATGAAAAAATCAGATCTGGGTCGTTCACACAGCTCTGAAAAAATCAGATCTGAGTTACATGGAGGCAAAAAGATCGGATCTCGGCCACTTCAGCGTGTAATGTGAACGTAGCCTGTGTGGTCCTAGATCCGATCCATATCCAAGCTCTGGCAATGCGACCTGTGTCTGACCACTCAGATCAGAATTCATGTGGTTTTTTTAATGTCTCACTTCTCTGCACATATCGCATCTCGTCCTCATTCAGTGTCGGCGTCTCATAGCAGCCCGGTAAAAATAAATATGGAGGAGAGCAACAACAGCGATGGGGGTCAGTGGAGAGATGAAGAAGTTTTAAATTTGTTGGATATATATATGGAGAAATCAGAAAGTTTTCAGTGAACTGTTCCTCTGTGAGCTTCTGAACATGTCGGCCCACCATGGAGCTCCACCCTCGTACCCACACACTGACACTGACGCAGCAGCTGGCTCCCGAGCTCCAGACTGTGGAGCTCACAGTCACCNTCCACCCTCGTACGCACACACTGACACTGACGCAGCAGCTGGCTCCCGAGCTCCAGACTGTGGAGCTCACAGTCACCACCGGTAAAATTACTGTTCTCAACTCCGCTTGTACAACTGGTTTGAATGTTATTTTCACCACGTTGAAGATGTAGTGTTATATATGAAATGACGTGCATGAAAATACGTGACAGACTGTGTCCTGTGTACTGTTGAAGTTTTTGTTGTTATTCTTTTATTGTGTGGCTTACATTTTAGTTACATCTGTGCATGTGTGGCAGTTTAGGACCTCAGTGTGTTCACACTCGTGTTGGATACAGATCACTTACAAATGTGAACCATCAACACAAAACGATCGGATCTGATTAAAAAATCGGAATTGAGCATGAAGGCCTGTAATGTGAATGTAGCTTATGAGAAATCAGTTTTATTTGTTACATATTTCAGTTCAGTATTTCCCACAGGTTGAAAATTTAATTGTGGCAGTGGGCAGGTCTGCACGTCCTTGTGTCCTGAGCAATAAACCTGCTGAATTTCAGCTTCATACAGTGCCGGGTTCTAGAGATGTTGGTGCCACAGACAGAGATTTCTGTCTTTATAGTTACATGTTGGTTAATGTGTGTTGAAATGAAAGATACATGTCACGGTAGAGCTAAGCGATAAATCTATTTAATCAATTAATTCGATTTTATGTTTTGGCACGATGTGTAAAATGGCTGAATCGGAAAATCGAGATTTCTGATTCCGAAAAAAAAACTAATATCTAACTATTTTTAACGGGGAAAACGTGGCAGCAAGTCGCTCTCTGTCAATCAAGTCCATTCCCGTTTTGTGTGTGTTAAATAGGGCTGGACGATATGGAAAAAATTTTTGTCACGATATTTGTTTTTTATATTGATCGATATCGATATACATCGCAATATNTATGGAAAAAATTTTTGTCACGATATTTGTTTTTTATATTGATCGATATCGATATACATCGCAATATAGCAAAGATTCTGCTGCATTGAACTTAAAATTTATTTTAACAATTTCTTTATGCATGTTATGAACATAAAAAATAACCAACTGAAAATTAACAGAAAAATCCCTTTTTCAACAGTCTGCATTGGCATCACATCTTTTCCAATAAAGAAAGCTACAGCACATGTGATGTCTTCGTAAAACGAGCCGTTTCCCAATTTTCGTTGTGAAATAGGAAATCATAAAATGAAAAAAGAGCTGTTTTTAAACTAAGTTTGAAGCTAGCTAACAGATGCTGTGCTAGCAGGAGTGTTGCACTGTGAGTACATAAACCAAGATACAATCAGACAAAATCAAAATCAAGACGAAAAAAATAAGATAAATTTGAGCACCTGAAATATCTGGCTTATTTTGTCCACTGACATATTTCCATCTTTCAATGTCACCCGTTTAGCACCCCGAAAGAGTAGGAATGACTCCATCATCCATCCATCAGTATCTGCATATCTGTGTTGGCAGTTCTTCTTCTTCTTTCAGATTTTTGGCAGATGACATGTCACCTTTGTTCATTGGACAATGAAAATATGTCTAGCGAATCAGATNAGATTTTTGGCAGATGACATGTCACCTTTGTTCATTGGACAATGAAAATATGTCTAGCGAATCAGATGACTCGTTTTCCATTTTCCGATTTTCTGTGACAAAACCAAAAACAGCTTTTTCCGTTTTCCCATTCCAAAAGGAAAATCAATTGGCCGTTACGTACACGGACCGGTTTGTTGGTGTGGACGTCTCCGAGGGCGTTGCTGCGTGTCCCGGGGGACGGGTTTGAAGTAGCCTGCGTGACCCGTAAAGCGGCTGCACTCTGATGGCAGCGCTTCAGATGGTAAAATAAGTTTGTTGTACAGCCGTGCTTCATCAGCGCTGCTTTCCTTTCTTAGTCATCATTAGATTTTTTTTTTTCCTCTGGAGTTTCATCGCTTTCTGATATCTTTGTCTGACTTTCGATCAGATATCACCACCGCTGTGTTCACCGGCGTTTAGCAAGATGCTGCTTTGAGGAAGTGGGCGGGCTGTTATTATGACACTGCCACCTGATTGGCTAGTTTGTTCCAGTTCTGATACGCTATTGGCTTTTTGACCCGTCATTAACTTTCTGTATTCAAACACTATTTTATATCAATTTTATATTGACAGCCTCATTTTTATATTGAAGATTTTTTAATATCACGATACGACTTTATATCGTTTGTATCGTCCAGCCCTAGCGTTAAACTTACAAGCCTTGTTTGTACTTTCCGTCCATGAGCGTCCCTGGCTCTGCCTGCAGTGGACATGGAGCGGTTAACAACCTTACCAATGAACGGTCCATCATATTTGTTGATGCCATGCCCACAAAGCTTTCAGCAGGTCAGACAAACAACAAACACTTCCACTGAAGATGAGCTCATTCCTAAAAAAGGTAACATCACTTCATCATTTGGAAGTTTTCGGTTTTGCGTTTCACTGCTTGGAGCAAACGGATCTGTAAAGTTTGTAGGAGCTGCAGCTACTAAAAGCAGCATCACTTAAAACTATTTCAGCAGCTGGGACAGAGACATGCAGCTGAGTGGCAGCAATGCAGCACTGCGAGATGCAGATTTGTAGTCAAAGCACAGTGAAAAAGCAAATGAGGTTACTGCATAATTTTCCAGTGTCTTGGTGGAATACTGTAACATGTCAGAGCATCAAGCCAGAGGCAGCAGACAGGCTGGTGTTCCTCACAAGGAACCTTACATTGCTGCTGAAACCTTTTATTTTACAACCTTTTTGTGTAAAAAGCCCTACAATTTTATTTAAAAGTTTCAGTATTTGTTTTTATTATTTTAATTAAGAAAATACTTATTTGAATTATGTTTTATTTTTTATTTTTTATTTTTTTTTTAGTTTCGAGAAAAACAAAAAAAAATTGATTAAAATTGAAAATTGTCCATCAGTGTGAAAAAAATCAAGATTTTACTTTTAGGCCATATTGCCCAGCCCTATGTCGTGGTTCATTTTCTCATTGTGTGTGCGTGTGTCTGTGTGTGTCAGCAGTATCACTGTTGTATTATTTTTAAGGCTGGGTCATCCCGCGAAACCGGGGGGGGGGNGGGGGGGGGGGGGGGGGGAGTGTCTTCATTTACCTTCATTTACCCAAGTACAGCCTATGTATGGGAAACACTGAATTTTAAAACAAACCATTTACATTTTTTCCACTGATAGCTCCATGACAACCAGCTTAGCAGTTTACCCAGTGCTTTGGGAGAATTGGAGGAGCTTCAGCAACTACGACTCAGGTACACACACACACACACACACACACACACACACACACACACACAGGAAACAAAGTAAAGTTGATATACAACACCTGTGAGCTTACACTGCTTATTGTTTTAGTTGTTATGTCATTTCTGCAGTTACAGCATTGTTTCTAAGTGGGGAAAGTTATTTTATTTCTGTTAATGTCATTCTACATCATTAGACTTTGATGCATTTAAGACAAGTGAATTTATACATATTGGCCCTGATCTTCTTCTCCGTCCTGTCCTGTGCCACCAACAGATTCTAGAGACTTTCCTATAATGTGGAGCTTGCTGTTTTGATAATCTTAGCATTAGCATTCTGTGCAGTGCAGCTCCTGCATACAGATGCATAAAGACACTGGCAACAGCACTGATAAAACATAAGCAGCATCTTGCTACAGATGTAATTAATGTTGTATTAGTGTCTTTACTCATTTCCAGGCCACTTATTTCACCAAGGGATTTATACTTCACAGCCTTAAATCTTGACAAGGATGATTGGTTTCTTCTTTCTGCAAGGACACACATAGTCTGTTGGTTTTGATCACATTTAGAGTTCACTTCCTGCAAAAAAAAAAAATCTGATCACTCCCCCATGTTCTTCATCAGTTCCCTGAGCAAAACATTAAACCATAGAAGTATCATGATAAATGTTTTGGCTATGACATGTTGGTTACTTGTCCTGGAAATCAGTGATATACAAATAAATATAATGGGGGAGTAGATTTGGAGCATGGGTGTTGCATAAAGCATTGGGGGNGGGGGGGGGGGGGGTCCTACAGTCACCACCAGTAAAATTACACCTCTCAACTCCGCTTGTAAAACTGGTTTGAATGTTATTTTCAGCACGTTGAAGACCTAGTGTTAAATGAAACGACATGCATGAAAATACGTGACAAACTGTGTCTGTAGCATTTTACTTTGAAATCTGGGACGATCCCGTATTATACCGGACAGGTGGCAACCCCAATGTGGACGCACCAGCCAGNTGTAGCATTTTACTTTGAAATCTGGGACGATCCCGTATTATACCGGACAGGTGGCAACCCCAGTGTGGACGCACCAGCCAGTATTGTTCCAAAATCTGCATCCCTGCCGAGAAATGCATCCCCACTCGCAGACAGTGGATTATATATGTCATCCAAAACAATATTTATTCCTTCGAATAACTTTTATCAAAGAGTGTGGGGGGACCGTTTACCCTTTTTAATCGGTCACCGAGGGGCTGCTGCTGAGTGAAGCGTAGCTTGATGCGTGCTTCCAATTGTAAATCAAAATCTAAGTCTTTCCTTTAAGTTCATAAACAGTTTATTTTGGCTCACTATTTGCCATCCAATTGTCCACTTTCAAAAACGTAAAATAAAACTTGAATAACTTTTCAAACTGAGTATGACTAATAACTTAAAATAACAAAAGAAACCCACTTGATTATAATCAAACACTTCAGAAAATGTATATCTAAACACGGTAGAACACGTACATCCAAACATGGTCAAAAACTGTTTGCCTCCACTCTCAAACAGCAACACCTGCCAATAGTTGCAATCAGTGCTCTTTAAATAGGCTCATTTACAGAGAAACTCCACCTAGTGTCTGATAATAGACAAGCACAAACATACAACCAAAAAATGGCTCCTACAGAGTGATTAAGGAAACTTAGAGGCAATAACAGTAATATATTATTGTATGTGTGTATCGGGCAGCAGTGATTCAGTGCTCCACTTCATTATTTACAGTATGCTGAAAAACGCATCATCTCCTTTCTCAGACAAGGAGGTTTAAAGCCCCAAACTCACCTTGTCACGTCCAAACAGCCCCAATGTAGCTGTTAACTTGATGTCATTCCTTCATCTTCAGAAAGTTATCTACATTGGTGATGCAAATCTCGGCAGGGATGCACCGGCAAGTCTACTCTCTTTCGTTACCCCTTGTTTGGCGCGTGCCTAGTTACAGAATCTAGGAGGTGCGCGACCAAGTGCCGCAACGTCATGGGGGCCCCTCGCACTATGGCATGGACGGTGCCATTGCATCATATGTGGCACGTGGCCCCTCGTGCACTCACAATGGTGAGTATAAACCAAGCTTAAGTGATAAGTCTTAAAGTGAATTAAGTGGTACAGGTCTCAAATTATTCAGACCAGATTATTCAGGCAGGCTTTTGTTACAGGAACAGTATACAGTGTTTCCCACTGGTAGAAAATTTACTTGTGGCGGTGGGTGGCGTGGCATGTGACAGGTGGGTTCAGTGATTAAAAATTCAAGTTGTCAACAGGGTGGGGGAGGGCGCAGACGTAACGAGATGCGTCTGCATGCAGATAAGGAGCAGTCGGACATTTGGTTTCGTTTTCTCTGCTTTCGCTTTCTTGGGGCCACCCAAGTACAGCCTATATGTGTGCATGTCAGTATGTGTGACATCAGTGTCCAAGTTGTATTTTTTTTTAAGGCTGGGTCATCCCATGAAACCTGGGCGGGTCTTCAGAAACCTGGGTGGACNAGTGTCCAAGTTGTATTTTTTTTTAAGGCTGGGTCGTCCCACGAAACCTGGGCGGGTCTTCAGAAACCTGGGTGGACCGCCCAAGTTTCGCCTATGTATGGGAAACACTGGTACACTTTGTCTTCCACATAAAAACACAGTAACTCACATGGTTGACACACTGTTGAAGCACTTTGGATGAACGCCATCTATGACAAGCAGGTTTGCTGGTATTAAACCACATTTACTCTCCTGACCTTGTTGGAGATGACAGAGCCACAATCAAAGCAATTAAAGTCATAAATCCATTTGCGCTTTTGAAATTCTGCAGAGGGCGCTGTTGCTAGTGCTGAAAGATAGTCCAAAGAGACCAGATCAAAAGGTTGTAGCAATGGAAGACTAACTGTGCAAAAATATAAATGTGCATTTGTATGCAGCCATAACCAGCTGACATCGCTCCCGGTGGAAGTGCCTATTCTGAAGAACCTTCGTAGTTTGACAGTTCAGCAGAACCTTTTGGAAAGCCTGCCAGAAGAAATTGGACATCTGGAAAACCTGACTGAATTGGTAACTAACAGAAAGAGAAATACACACACACACACACACACACACACACACACACACACACACNTTTTTTTTTTTTTTTAAGCTGAAGAACTTTCATGCAGCTTTCTAAAACTGTCACTGTCACCTCGTTTCCACCAACACAGCACGAGTGCTGGTGCTGGTGCTTGGCCGGTGCTCAGCTGGGCTCCTGAAATTACCAGCCTGCATTCTCACCCAGCATGGAGCTGAGCTGAACACAATGTGCTGATGTCCATTTTTTACAGACAGCAATATGAATATAAAAATGTGTGAAGCAGTATAACGTGGTGTGGGAGTGATCGCTTGTCACACCCACACTTAAGTTGCAAAGAGCTAGATAGCTGGATACATAGCTAGATGAATGCATAACTGTATGATTTAGCAAATATCTATCCGTCCATCCATTTTCATCCACTTATCCGGGTCTGGGTCGCAGTGGCAGCAGACTAAGCAGCCCGGTCCACGTTTCCCTGTCCCCTGCCAGGCCCTCTAACTCTTCCTGGGAGACTCCGAGGCATTCCCAGGTCAACCAGAAGATATAGTCCCTCCAGCGTGTCCTGGGTCTTCCCCGGAGCCACTTCCCAGTTGGACATGCCTGGAAGACCTGGGGCTATCTAGGATCCCACCCAGAGTCTCCAAGAAGGCTGGGTACTCTGAACTGCAGTTTGGTGCATAAGCACAANCCCACCCAGAGTCTCCAAGAAGGCTGGGTACTCTGAACTGCAGTTTGGTGCATAAGCACAAACTACATCAGAGCCCTCTTTGCAACACGAAGTCGCATCGAGGCAGCCCTCTCGTTCACTGGGGAGAACTCCAAATTTCGGCGCTCAGCCTGGGACTTGTGAGTATCCCCACACCTGAGTCCATTAATTCATAGTTAAGTCCAACTTTTCCCAAGTTATTGCGTCTCTGTAGTCCTTTTTCAGCTTTTTTAGTTTATTATTTGTTCAGCTGTGAGTCATGCCAGTTTTCTGCAGCTCCACTCTAATTTCATCATATATGTTGTGTCTGTTGCTAATATACAACTACATAATAAATAATAAAGTAGCCTGAGTCAGACATCCATTTGTAATGTGCGCCTACTCTTGAATTAACTGGTTCAACAACAGTGCACATCTGCTATAAACAGGAGGTGAAGCTTCTAAATAAAGTACCATCGTGTATATATAACAATACATTTTAGCTTTCCTTTGAGAAGTCTCCAGTTTGTCTTGCATCTCCTGACTGCACCTGATCACCAATAATGCGTTTCATTTAGGTATACACCAATGCGTGTCCCACCTCCTGGCCCCTGACATCACGGTGCTGAGCTCCAGACCAGCTTGTTACTGGAGCCTTAAAAAGCTGGCACAGGAACGCAGGTTCTCGGCTGAGCACTAGTGATTTTGCGGTGGAAATGCAGAGAACAGCGCGTAGTTTGGCTCCAGCAGCGGTCCCTGTCAGAAAGGGGTATGAGGTAGACCAGTTTAAAGGACCATACCGACAATTTTGCAAGTTCAAGCCCAATAAATACTACCCATATAAATGTTACATTACAGTTGGCTGCATTCAGAGTTAGTTATTTGATCTCTCCTCGCATGACCCGGAAACCAATCAGGTCCGCCATCTTTAAGGACGTTCCACAGCTCTTAATTCCTGCTCTGAGGATAGAAGAGCTTCATCAGGGAGACATGAGCAAGGAAACATGAGACATTCCTACAGGAAGTCTGTTACCTGACAGTAGAGCTGGGCAATACGGCCTAAAAATAATTTTTTTTTTTTTTTTTTTTTTTTTTTTTTTTTTNGTGTGGGCTGGTCTGCTTAGTCTGCTGCCACCACAACCCGGACCCGGGTAAGCAAATGATAATGGATGGATGGATGGATGGATGTGTGTGTGAGAGAGAGAGAGATTGTGCACCTCTGTCTTTCTTTCTTCATCTCCATCTCTCTGTTTGTCTCACATTCNGAGAGAGAGATTGTGCACTCTGTCTTTCTTTTTTCATCTCCATCTCTCTGTTTGTCCCACATTCATTTGTAATGAAGTTAAGTGGATTTGCCCTGAAGTTTCATGTTTCTGAGCATGTTTACCATCCTGATCAGATTCACCTCAGAGCCACGGGCATCGTTTCTGCCTGCAGCACAAACAGCTGTTTTTAAGCGTCATGGAATCATTCTGATGAAAAGAAAGAGGCACTGTGGTAGCACATACTCTATACACACAAACAAAAAACCAAAAAACCTAAAGTGCATATCAGCATGATCTTATAGTACATTATGTGCACCCTGCTTATGAAATAGAAATGCACCATAAACATTGAGTTGCTTTTTCCTGCATTGTCTGATTGACTGACAGAGCTTCCTGTCTGTTTTGATTGGTTGAAGGACCTTTCCAAGAACCGTCTAACGTGCCTTCCTTCCAGCCTCGGATGTCTAACCCACCTTCAGACACTAAACATGTCTCACAACATGCTCATCTGTCTGCCTGAGAGCCTGGCACAGCTGGCAAGTAAGGCCACTTCTGCATCTTAACATGTCTGCTTTTTACTCTGGATGAAAGTGAATTTTACACAGAAAGTAGATGTTAACTCCACTGAAAGTCATGTGACCACCAAACACACCAAGCGCACAGTGAGCTGAATGCAGCAACTGAAAGAAGCAATTAAGAGCATAAAATATGGCCCAGGTCATTTTGTGCTGCTTTTGGATGTCTAAACAAAAGAAATCATTCCAGTCATTTCATCACCATTCTGAATTGGACAGTTCAATTTGTAATTTATTTTTTAAGTTACAAAGTTTTTAGCACAAAGATTTTATTTATTGCTATTATGTGCTACAGGCATACTCTTACTGGTAGACAGGCGACAGTAGTGTCCATGGCCTGTAAAGCCAAGGAAGGTTTTTCGCATCACAGTGTCATGTAACAATTTGTTTATGGTGTCACATTGGTAAACACATTGGTAGCTTTAAAGGACCATACCGGAAACCGTGCATGATTGAGCCTAATATATTCAATTTTCATACATGTTACATTACAGACACTTATTTCCCAAATAGGGAAATGGCGATATGGCCTAAAAACAAAATCTCAATTTTTTTCATTCTGATGGACGATTTTTGATTTTAATTGATTTTTTTTTTT
>VXCM01004464.1:0-35036 GCA_014773175.1 Lucifuga dentata | reverse complement strand
AAAAACATAATTCAAATAAGTATTTTCTTTATTAAAATAATAAAAACAAATATTGGAACTTTTAAATAAAATTGTACGGCTTTCTAAACAAAAAGGTTTTAAAATAAAAGGTTTTAGCAGCGATGTCCAGGTCCCTGTGAGGACACCAGCCTATCTGCTGCCTCTAGCTTGATGCTCTAACATGTTATAATATTCCACGTATGAAGACCCTCGCTGATCAGACGCCATGACACTGGAACATGATTCAGTAACCTCATTTGCTTTTTTGCTGCTCATTGACTGCACATCTGCATCTGGCAGCACCACATTGCTGCCACTCAGCTGCGTGTTTCTGTCCCAGCTGCTGCTGCTTTTAGTAGCTGCAGCTCCTACAAACTTTACAGACCTGTTTGTTCCATACCATGAAGTGCAGAACCAAACAGCTTCCAAATGATGAAGTGATGAAGTGACGTTACCTTTTTTAGAAACGAGCTCATCTTCAGTAGAAGTGTTTGTTGGAATNGAAGTGATGAAGTGACGTTACCTTTTTTAGAAACGAGCTCATCTTCAGTAGAAGTGTTTGTTGGAATTTTGCTGCACATCTGACCTGCTGAAAGCTTCGTGAGTGTGGCATCAATGAATGTGATGGATGGCTGATTGGTAAGGTTGGTGTTCATATCTGCGTCTGCAGCAGGCAGAGCCGTGGACCTCACAGACTCACGGAAAGTACAAACAAGGCTTGTAGGGTTAACATGCACAAAACAGGCACNGTGGACCTCACAGACTCACGGAAAGTACAAACAAGGCTTGTAGGGTTAACATGCACAAAACAGGCACGGGCTTGATTGACAGAAAGCGACCCGCTGCCGCATTTTCCCCATTAAAAACAGATATTAGTTGTTTTTTTTTAAACTCAATTTTTTGATTCAGCCATTTTACACATCGTGCTAAAACGTAAAATTGAATTAATCAATTAAATCGATTTACCACCCAGGCCTATTCCCAAAGGATAAAACCGTATTTCATCTTTCCTGATATTTTGCTGAATCTCTTAATCTTTCAGAATCAAATATTCAAGTGATACACCCACCTTAAAAATCCATGTTTCTCCTGCTAATAGTTACACTGCCTTATGAAGTCATGGTCCTTTAAATTTTTCATAAACACAGGTCTTCTTTTGGGACTATATTCCCTGGTGGAGGCATACAGTCACTCTACGCTTTTTATTGCACTTAAACACTAAAATTACGTAACTTAAAAAAAAAAAAAAACAACCTGAATACACGTCTTGTTCCCCTGTGACCCTCAACAGGACAAACAGGTACAGAAAACGGGTGGATGGATGGATGGACGTGTTGTTGGCGATGATAGATTACCTATCTCAAGAATGTTTCAAGTATCAACAAGTTGATTTTAATAAATCAAACCAGAAACCAGAATGAACTGAAACCACTGGCGGTCTGGAAGGTAGGAAAAACATTTTTAATTCACCATTCCAGTAGTATGCTTTGGGAAATGATTGTCAGTAATGCTACAGGTATGAAAATTGAATATATTAGGTTCAAACATGCATGATCGCTGGTATGGTCCTTCAAATAAACCGCAGTGGTGTTCATTATGTATTGCATAAGAAAAGTGAGAACAGAGTACTTTTAACTTCGTACTAAATGCTATTTAGCAGCTGCCGTGCATATCATGTTGCTAATAATGTCTCTACAGCCACTGTAACAAATGAAGTTTAGGAAGCTTGCTAGCTATAAAAAGAAACTATCAGAGCTCAAGCACAAACTTCAAGAAAAGTCATAGTTAATCTTGTAATCATTTCAGTGCTGTGTGCCGGGGCTACTTGTGTATGGACGGTGGGTAAAATTAAAATAGGCAAAATGCAAACTTCTTTAATATTTTCGGTAAAATCATTTACTTAATGGATTTTTTGTACATTTACTGTATAACTGTAAATTGTGTCTTGCATTAAGAAATTAAACACTGACATTTGCTGCAAAGGTTGAGACTGTATTATGTTTGCTTCAGACTTAGCAAAATAAGGTACTGAAGACAGCAACATTTTGATTCCCTGCCCTGAGATTCAGGCACTGTGTTGATACGTTAATCAAAAATTGTAGATGATGCACCTTGTAAGAGTTGCTATTTGTACAAGTTATGATAAGACTGAATAAAACACAGTCACTGTTTGACTCCACAGATGTTAAGCTGTTGGACTGCAGCAATAATCATTTGACTGACATTCCAGCCAGCCTATCAGAGATGCTCGCTCTGGAGCAGCTCTATCTCAGACACAACAAGCTCCACTTCCTCCCGCGGATTCTGGCACCTTCCCTCAAGGTAACCTGTGGTAACAGGAAGTTCTCACTCAGTCACAAATCTCAACTAGAAGGGCGCTCATAAGAGATTATGCCTCTGCAACAAGCTTAGATGAAATTTGTGTTGTTCTTAATTTTTTTTTCTATTTTATTTAATTGGACCTCACATGCAGCGGGGAAGAAAGGACCAGAATGAGTACAAGTCTTTGAAACCATGACCATCTTGGTGTGTGAGGCAACTGCTAATCACTGCACTACTGTGCTTTTCCTAAAGAGAAAAGAAGAAATTATGATAGTAGTAATAATAATAGGACTAAGAAACAGTAGTTTTAAAATGTATCTGGATCCAGACCAAATTGCACCTAAGGATAGTCTGTCGGATCAATATGCCAGATTTCTTTCATTGAGATTGGTGTATTATATTTGAAGAAATTGACAAAAACATCAGAAACACCCTATCTCACCAAGCTAACAATCATTTAAAAAATTCCACATTCACCTTCAAAAATAATACAAATACTACATAAATCTTGGTTTCAGTTGTTTTTAAGTATTGCCAATTCATATCAACCTTAATTATTTTGGGGGGATTCATAAAAAAAACCATGGTAACTACATGGTGCCACACTAAATAAGTGTCGTAATAACTGAAGCTCATTTATAAAGAGATCAATTAATCAGAGCACCGGTGTCCCATTAAGGCATTGCTGTTGTCAGGTGAGTCTCAGGTAAAAATCAATGAAGCCCACTGTGTAAATGAGCTGCTTCACATTTACATGTCATATTTTATCCTGATTCATCTGGTGTCAAGGTGACATTGACATGTTAAATCAGCAAAGTAACATAAATTCTGCTTCAGAGCTCCATATTTTAAAAGACTGAGACTAAAATAACAAGTAAACATGAATATTAACCTCTTTAGTGTGTGACTGCTGTGTGTGTGGGGGTGGGGAAGTGGAGGGTGGTGTGTGAGAGAGAGGAGGGAGAGAGAGAGCTCATAGCGCAGCAGGTGAGGTAATGAATAAGCTCATCACTACAAGAATGTGTGTGAGATCGGATCAAAACTCACCATTTAAAAACGTGACTGATCAGCTGAGTTTGTTTATCTATCAAAGTTATTGATCACTAACGTGAAGCAAATAAATTTTTTAAACGTCAGCCAAATTTCATATCGCTGAAATTTACCCTCAGAATGAAACACAACTTAATTTTTGTATGGCAGTGTGTTTTATGAATCACTTCCCCAACATGTAAATAAGGAAATACCGTAGCAACATCTCTTTCAAGGCAAATGATAAAAGATGCCGGAATGAGGGAATGTGGTTGTGTCATGATATTTGCCTGTATCGACGCAGCGAGTCATGCGCTACACTTTATCAATCTGGCACTTTCTGTGTATCTGTATGTGTCTGTGTGTAGGAGCTTTATGTTGGTAACAACCACATTGAGGAGTTGCACGCAGAGCAGCTGGACAGCATGACAGTCATTTCTGTTCTAGAACTCAGAGACAACAAGATCAGAACCCTTCCCGAGCAGATGACCTCCCTGAGCACGCTAACACGCCTCGACCTCACCAACAATGACATCTCCACGTAAGTCAACACAACACATCCACAGTGCAGTCAGTGTCTTCTGGGTCAAATAATGAAACTAATTCATTTGCCTGTTCAGTAGGTTAACAATTATCTTCTTTCGAGGATAATTTTATATTAAATATTATTTAATTGGATGATCACAAACAGGGAAGATTCTAGGATTTTTTTAAAATGGGGGCACAAGAGGGTCCATAATTCACATAGATGGGCGAACCTTATATTGTACTGTACATTTATATATAAATCTGTAGATATCCAAAACATTTATAGTTCAGTGAATTTCAAATTTAACAATAAACAGTGACATCGTATTTGCATTTAACAACATTTATTGACTGCGCTTATCCAAACACTGATACGATAACAATAGACTTCCATTACGACAACATTTAAGACCATTAAACAACAGTAATATAACTAGAATTGTGAGCAATTATAATGGAGTCCAAGCCCTATGCAACTCGGACCCCAATCCGTAGCAAGTTATAAACCAAAATACATTTGCCTTTATTACAGCACCATCAGGTGACAAAGTATACCAGTGACAAAGTATCTCGCAAAGTCCAGCAGCATCAATCTGCTTTCCATCACACACACGCACTTCAAAAAGAAGTGCGTGTGTGTGTGAAGGTGTGTGTCTTGTTCTTTTCATGGATTATTTCTTTTCAAAATCAAAACAACAAAACGTGAGGTGAGGTAAATAACTATACCGCTGTCCCGTTCCTCCAGCTGAGCGTCTATAGATCCTCCGTGACGGAGCCGGTACGTATCATAGTGGATCATAGCGGCACTTCATGGAGCCGGCTCTGATCAATCAGCATATTAAAACATACTGTAATAACTTATTTGATTTCACTTTTCCCAAATTAAATATTTTAAACATTTGATAATTAACCAAGAAATGGCTCTTACACCGGTAAACATGATATTTATTTCAGCAGCTGATTACGTTAGCCTTACTGGCCTCTGCAGAATGTGCTTAATAAGATGTTTTGTCAGGAAATATCTCATTATCAGGTATGATTTCAACTACTTTCCATGGGTAGTGGTAATTGGTAGTATTTCCACACCTAGAAATTTTGCTCAGATTTGAATTACTCAACTATAAGTCGACCCCTCGATTTACATTGTGAAATTTAGTAAAAAAAAAACTCGGCTTATAGTCGAGNACCCCTCGATTTACATTGTGAAATTTAGTAAAAAAAAAAACTCGGCTTATAGTCGAGTATATACGGTATTTAGCAAAGTACCTCTTTTTCTGGGTATTGTCATAGTATTCCTGTGATTTTCTGAAAATAATCTACCTACCGGTACCAGTAAACGGCTGATTACTGAAACTGACATTAGTTGGCGTTAACTTTTCCGGACTCCTCCTCCTCTTCCTCGTCTGAATCACCAAACAGTTCATTCCAGTCCTGCATCGTATGTATAACATGTCTTGATACGTTATACATACGATGCTCTTTTCCTCTTCTGAGTCCGTGTTTCCATTCTGTGTTTTATCTTATCTCAAGCTTCTTGCTGATAAAGCACAAAACATGTTGAACAAAACTACCAATTTTACCATACCAGTATATGAAACAGCGCTTTTATAAGGTCATCTCTAATTGGCCCATTCTTTTGTCTTTGACCAATCACAACAGCGCTTACTGGGCACTGCAAAATGTGCTGGATAAGATGTTTAGTCAGGAAATATCTCACTCTAAGGTATGATTCAAACTATTTTCCATGGGCAGTGGTAATGGGTAGTATTTACACCCCTGGAAATTTCTTTCTCTAGGATCAAATCTGAATTTCTTGTGTATAAGCCAACCCCCGATTTGCTTTGTGAAATTTGGTAATAAAAACTCAGCTTATACTTGAGTATATACAGTAATTTGTCACATTAAATGATACATCATTTCATTATTCTGCAGGGTTAGGTGATCCTCGGGGCTCTGCTTGGTTCAATACATTTTTCGATTTATATGCTCCTGCTCCATGATGTGATTCACAGTTTTAGTTTAAATTCCATTTCTATGCTGATGATAATTAACTGTATGTTGGCGTAAACCCAACGATCACTCAATGCTCTCTAAACTGGTATCCTGTGTCCAAGCTGTTAAAAGCTGGATGACAAGGAACTTTCTTCTCCTGAATGTTGACAAAACTGAAATGGGAGAGGTGGTTTGTTTTTAATAAAGTTGTTCTCAAGACATCAAGTGTGTTGCTGGAGTCTTCTCCCATAGGATTACTTCTATCTTCCCCATTTCATTTTAATCATCACAGACTGGATGCACCGTTGTCGGCTGTGTAAACGATAGTGTTCGAGACAGAGTTAAAGGCTTCTTTGGAATACCAAGAATTGTAAAGAATAATGACCCAGAAAGGAGAGTTGAAGTCTTCCACCGAGCGCCAGAGACAATGGCTAAATAATATCTCAAGAGCAGATCTGACAGCAAGCAGATTGATGCAGCTGGAGTCTGTGAGGTTCTTGTCACTAGTAAGAAAAGTTACCGGTATACCATCCTTCGTGTTTCTACTTCTTTTTTGTTTTGTTGGTAACTTTATATGTCTTCCAGATTTTCAATAGGTGTGACACCTCGGTAGCCAGTTAGCACTATTTAGCTTTAGATAGGACCTAAACCAAGAGAGTGCCATATAATGGATTCCTAGGTAGTGTTCAAGGTGATCGAATAAAATATCACGATAGGCAATATCAAACGCTGCACAAAGATCAAGGAGGATAGAATAGAGGCGAAGCCAGTCACTAACTACTTTGGTAAGGGCGGTTTCAGTTTTGCCGTGAAATGGCCTGAAACTACACTGGAAAGGTTCAAATAAGTTCCAGAATTTTGGAAAGAAGAGAAGATGTGACATAGGTCTATAGTTATTTAGGATGCCTGGATCCAGTGTTGTTTTTTTTATTTGTTTGATAACAGCCATTTTAAAGGCAGGAGGCACACCCCCTACACTATTTGGATGCGTAGGGGGTGTGCCTCCATTGCCAATCATTCCTGCATGATCTGCGCTGGCTTAAGCCATAAAGTTTACATGCTTGATCTGACCTCAATTTATTATTTGTTATGTATTGTTGTTATTTCTATTATTTGGGATGTGTGTTAATAAATTATTAAAACTCAGTAGAGCATTTCTTTGTTTCATTTATGTGGAGCTTGACTCAACTAGCCAAGAATTCACCTTCCTTTCAAATTGGACAAGTCTTGAAGACACCTTGTTAATTCTAAGGCGTAATCATTATTATCTTTACTCTTGTCCCAATCAAAACCTTATTTACACTACAGAGGGAATACCAGCATTTGTGGCTATCGCCCCCCTGGCAGAAGAGTTTCAGTTTCCTTCTTAATATTACCCACCTTGTAAAGAACACTATGAAATCATCCATCTATCCATTTTCTAAACCCGTTTGTCCTGTTGAGGGTCACGGGGGNCGGGGTACACCCTGGACAGATCGCCAGTCTATCGCAGGGCTGACACAGACAGACAAACATATTCACGCTCTTATTCACAACTACTGGCAATTTAGAGTTTCCAATTCATCTGACATGCATGTCTTTGGAGGTGGGAGGAAGCCGGTGAGAAATGGGAGATCGTAGCAACAGGCAGTTTATTTGAGAGTCGAGCAACAGTGTCAAATAGAAACTTTGGGTTGTTCTTATTAGCATTAATAAGTTTGGAATAGGAAGTGGTTCTAGCAGAGGAAAGAGCACATTAACCTGATAAAGCCTGAGCGGGGTCTGAGCACTTCCTGTGTCGCGTTTGCAACATTATATAATCACCATTTCTCAATAAAATAGAGATATATAAATATCTACAGAAAGCTTAGATTCTCCCGAACAAATTGAGACCAAGCATGACATTTAATGACCAAGCAATCCTGAGATAAATGTAATTAAAGCACAAGATAGCCTAACTAAGCTATATGTAGCTCTGTCACTTCTTGATGCTGTAATTTCCGAGGAGGGTCTAAATATTAAAATCCATCTCTGTTATTGGATAGTAGACTAGCAGAGGATTTGATTGATGGGTCATTGGTCCTATCAGCTTTTATATAGCCATGTCAATAGGCATATGTTTCACGTGCATATTGTGTGCATAAAATATTTCACTGACAGACCTGAGACCGGTCTGCCAGTGCACTCGTCTCTATGTCGCGTTTGCGACATTATATAATCACTATTTCTCAATAAAATAGAGATATATGAATATCTACAGAAAGCTTAGATTCTCCCAAACAAAATGAGACCAAGCATGTCATTTTATGACCACGCAATCCCGGGATAAATTTAAAGCACAAGATAATCTTCGAACTAACATTAGCTTGGAGGCTAGCGTTAGCTTCTCAATAACATCACTTCCTACTTAGACTTGGATAGAAAAAATTGGATAGAATTTGATTGCTGGATCAGTGGCCCAATCAGCTTTGGTTTATCAACAGCCAAGTTTGTCTGGAGACAGTTTGTCTCCAAAACAGGGACACCAACCAGTGCCAAATGCCATAACTGTTTTTCACTATGTTCAGACATTCTAAATCTTTCAGCATTTAGAGTTTACACATTTAGCAGCATCACAAAAGTTAAACCAAGGAGCTGGCTTGTTGTGTGCCTGAAATATACGTTTTGAAAAATGTATAACTTGAAAAAAACCCTTTGTTTGCCTACATTTTTTTGTGTGTTTTTATCATCATTATTGAACCTGAGAATCTCTAAACTTGAAGCCAGGCCATTTTCCTGAAAATTTAAAAGGTTTTCTGTCAGTTGGTACAAAGTAAATGACTCCCATTGTCATATGTTCAGAGTTATAAGCCTTCATTTTTGGGTATACCTGGTCGAGCTTTCGAACGTTCTAGTTGTCTGTCTGTTGACTGATCAGTGTAAAGTGGAACTTTTTGGAACACATGGACCCTGTTACATCTGTCATAAAGCTAACACAGCATTTCAATAAGATTATTATAGCAACAGTTAAGCATGGAGGTGGTCGTGTGATGGTGTGGGGTTGCTTTGCTGCTTCAGGGTGACTTTGCTTAATTGATGGAACCATGAATTCTACTCTCTGCCAGAAAATCATGAAGGAGGATATCCGTCATCAGTCCATGAGCTGAAAGTTGAGTTATGCAGCAAGACAATGATCTGAAGCACAAGAGTAAGTTCACCTCTGAATGGCTCAAAAAAACAAAATGAAGGTTTTGGAGTGGCCTAGCCAAGCTCACATGGAGGCCAGTGTCAGTGGGGTTCAACCCCATTGAGATGCTGTGGCGGAACCAGAAACTTAAACGGGCCATTCTTGCTGGAAAACCTCCAACGTGGCTGAATTAAAGCAGTAAAGAAGAGTGGAACAAAATTCCTCCACATAATGAGAAAGATTTTATGTCCAGTTATCAGAAGAGTTTGTTGCTGTTGTTGCTGCTAAATAAGGAACAACCAGTTATTAAATTTAGGTGGTTATTAGTTTTTCACATGGTGATATAGGTTGGAGAGCTTTTTTCCTTCAGTAAATGAAATGATCATTTAAAAACTATGTTTTGTGTTATTCAGGCTGTTGTTGTCTTATATTAAATTTGAAGAGCTGACACAATTAAGTGACAGCTCTGTAACTCAAAAACTTATGACTGAAAGATGAAGACAGCAGTTGTTGAAATGACATATAGTCTTCCCCTGCAAAACTGAACTGCAGAACTAAAAAGTGTTTGTGTGTGTGTGTGTGTGTGTGTGTGTGTGTGTGTGTGNGTGTGTGCGTGCGTGTGTATGTGTGTGTGCGCACATACGTACGTACACATATGTACACGTATGTACGCACCAGTCTTCCAGCCTCTCTCAGCTTACTTCCCAGTCTGAAGGTGTTGCTGTTGGAGGGAAACCCACTGCGAGGAATCAGGAGAGAGCTTCTCACGGTAAGTTATGCAGGTTATGCTGATGTTTGTGGGTACAAACTGTCTTACACTGTGTAAGAGCAAGTTATATCCTAACTTCTAAAACGAGGACTTCATGCCACAGATGCACATTGATCTAAAATTATTTTCAAAGTAGGTGCTTGGCACTTGCTCAACAAAATTTGTTTTTCCTAAGTTAAAGGAGCATACTAGTGATTTTTCATGTTTGAGCCCAATAAATACAACCCACGTACATGTTGCGTTACTGACAGAAATTTCCAAATTTTAGTTTTTCTTGCCTTTTAGACAGCCATTGCTTTCAGTTCAGTCCAGTACACTGTAAATATCAACCTGAAATATAGCCACAAACGGCAGTAACCGGGATCCAAGCACGTGCGAAGACTTGACGAATGATTCCGTTTTTGCAGAAGTTGTGTGTGCAGATATTCACCAAGTTTGGTGACAGTAGACCCAGTCATTCATGATATATTGCAGTGATATATTGCAGTTTTTGTCAATTAAGCCACCGCCCACTCAACTTTGGCAGCCAATTGTAGCAAAACGATAAAGAATTTCAAAAAACTAAAACATAACTGTTCTGGCTTGCTTCAGAGATTGTATATGTAATGTATATGCAAAGTTTTGTATCAACTGAGTCAAACTTGTAGGAGGAGATACAATAAAACAGGTTTGAACAAAATTCAAACTGGCAGGAAAAACTATGAGCTGGAAATAGCCGTGGCCGCTATAGATCTGTCTTATCCCAAGGAATACAGGGAAAGAAGAATTTTGATTCTGCAATGTACAGTTGAGAAGTTATTGATGAAAGTTTACTGTGTGCATTGTAGACAGTAAAGACAGTAGTATAAACAGATGTCTTTAGTGAACATGTCCACAAACTTTTGTTACACCAGACTAATTCCTTCAGGAGATATACCACATTTTATAGCACGTCATAAAATAAGCCACGCCTACAACTTTGTCAGCCAATTGTAGCAAAATGATAAAGAACATCAAAAAACGAACACAGTTTTCCGGCTTGGTCCAGACACGCCACATGCAAATTGTGGTGATGATTGAGCCAAAACTGTAGGAGAAGTAGCGAAAACTGTTTCAGAAACAATTCAAAATGGTGGGAAATCTAGTCAGGCAAAAATGGGCGTGGTCTATGTTGTTAGATGCGTATACATCCAAGGAATCCCACAAAAAAGAATTTTGATTCTAGGATTTANGTCTATGTTGTTAGATGCGTATACATCCAAGGAATCCCACAAAAAAGAATTTTGATTCTAGGATTTACGGTTCAAAAGTTAGAGACCAATATTATATACATACACATATATATATATATATATGTATTATATAACAACATTTTGAAGTTGTTATTATAGCGCCACCTTCAGGCCGATCGGTTTACATTTTGTCCCATGAGTAGTGGTGAAGTTTTTAAACCTAGTAAGTTTTGTTGATATAGCTTTTACAGTTTCTGTCGCCCAGATACTTTTAGCAGAGAATGAAGTATGATCCGAGCACAAAGTGCTTCCCAGCACTTCATGCTGGGAACCCTAATAATAATAATAATAAGGAGAAGAATCCGAGCAATGTCAAGAGGGTTGCCAGCACTTTGTGCTTGGACCCCTAATTTATCTAACAATTTCAAAAGTGCTGGGAACCCCTAAAAATGTATGTCTTGCCAGGAATTATAGTCCAAGAAGAACACAGTTTTTACAGAGAAATCGAAATGGCCGTGCCTTCTTTAATCATGCATGCATGTTAGCAGGTGAAACATTGAAGTTGGACATTGGATGTATCATCCGAACATTTAGTTTTGAAAGATTAGGGGATTTGAAAAAATAACAGAGAAGCTAAAATACAGTTTGTTTTGGAAAATGGTTGGCAGTAACAGAACTTGTTTTCAGGTCGCAAGTATTGGGTTCAAACATGCAAAACCACCAGTCTGGCCCTTTAAGATGGGTGTGGATCTTACGTTGTTTTGTGAGCCTCATTAAGGCTGGATTTACACTACAAGTCTTGATGCTCAATTCCAATTTTCTGCCTATATCCGATTTTTTGTTCAGCATATTTACATTTTCTTTTTTAAGCGGCTCATATCTGATGCCTGTATTTACACAGCTTTAACCTGTAGCAGCAGGATGCAGCTGCACATGCGCACATTTCTGAGACGCATGTAAACAAAACGCTTCAATGGATGAAAAAACTATTGAAAATCTAATCAGCAGGTTAAAACTTTAACATGCAGAGAGAAACATCTGATATGTTGTGTGAGCGTTTATCTTTCCCATCAGGACACGTATTTCCACAGAGACACGTATTTTCGCGATCACGGAGGAGAAGCGGGTGGAGTTTTGATGTAATCGCAGCTGTTATCACACACTAACACATCTGTTTGACAGAAACGGACATCGGTGTGTCTGATATATACATATAACATGTCCTCCATTTC
The DNA here is from genome assembly GCA_014773175.1 of Lucifuga dentata. Classification (NCBI taxonomy): domain Eukaryota; kingdom Metazoa; phylum Chordata; class Actinopteri; order Ophidiiformes; family Bythitidae; genus Lucifuga; species Lucifuga dentata. The sequence goes on along the minus strand of VXCM01004464.1, from coordinate 22,808 downwards.
TGTTTACAGAGAGCGGTCATGGTATTGATGATGGGAATGGAATGGGAAGGAAATTACGATCTGTGTATTTAGACAGCGGTCTAAATTATTGTTAATTATTGTAAATTGTTATTATTAAATCATTGGTGGATATCCAATACGTATCCAATTTATTTTTATATATTGAAGTGGTCCAAATCGGATCTGAGCATATCCGATTTCATGTTGCTTTTTGCCATTTACATCTTCAGGAAACGTATCTGATACGTGTCACATCTGCACAAAAAATCGGAATCAGGTCGCATGTGCGTGGTCATGTAAATCCAGCCTAAGACTTGCCATGGCTACAAAGATTACTGATTTATCTGGTCAGTTTGGCTTTAAATGTTGTGAGCTTGTTACCTTTCTAATCATTATGAACAGGTAACATTTAACATTCACTGTGCTATCATTAATATATCTAATATTCCAAGTGGCTCAAGGTCATTTTTGCACAATGTCCATTTCCATCATATACAATAAATTCCATCAGAACCACAACTTGATTCTGACACACTCTTTTATCTTATTTTGGTCATTGATTTTTTTTATTTTTTCATTTATAAGATAACAAATCAATGTCCATAACTTCCAGGCTATTATTTGAGATAAGTTCATCATTTTAGCATCGGCTATTATTTGGAGAGTTACAGTATATTAGTCTGCTAGTTAAAAGCAGCACTCAAGTTCACTCAGCTAATCTAAGCATGTACTGTAAGCTTCTACTCTTTTGAAAGAGTAGAAGCCCTTACAGAAGTTTATCTGACAGAGACCTGCAGATTTTTGGTGACTTTGATACCAGTGATGGTTGCGCTGTGCTATAGTGCAGTTATGAAAAGACACAGTTTAAGTTTAATACAGTAATGACACCGTGTTAATGTAATACCTGTTCTTTTCATGGTGACTGTACTCTGCACAATAACCACATGTGCAGTTAAAAATAATTTTCTAGTTCAGGAAAATTTATTTACAATATTTGGTTATGTTTAATGTACTGTACATAATAACAATGCCCCATAATTCTGTTTATATGACTTGGTGCTATTTTCATAGCAAAATTGTAAACATCTATTTGTTTAAAATAAAAAAATTAAAAACTTGTTACCTTCCTGCCACCTCAAACAAAATCCACATTTAGTCATTTTCATGTGCAATACCCAATGAAATTCATTTTTTTTAAAAAGGTAGTGCAGTAAAAGAGTCAGTTTTAAACTGTGAAACAACTTTCAGTTAACGCTGTCGTTGGTCTTCATGCTGTTCCTCTATATTACTTACTGTATAACCATTTTTTAGAACAAAAGCTATGTAGAAAATTATATATAAATTGCATCATCATTGTACACATTGAAGTTTGGATGGAATCCAAAAGTGATATCAGTGATCTACAAATGTCAGAATTTGTAATGACAGAGATGGTAATTTATCTAAAGCTCCATCTTAAGCTGTTGACATGTCCTTTTATAAGATCAGGAAAAAGCTTAAATCAGATGATAATGTCCGTGTGCTGATAATGTTAACATGCTGCTGTTCTGTTGTCCTCATGACAGAAAGGAACCCATGAACTTCTGAAATATTTAAGAGGAAGAATTAAAGGTACAGTTCACCTTTTGTAATAACTGGAGACAAACATGACTACTGAGCATAAAAGGCTAAAGTGGTTACCATGGTCAACTGCCATTGGGTACATAAGTTACAGATCAGAAATTAAGCAAAGGTGTTAGTGATGTTTGGTATTATTACTTGATAAATTATTAAAATAATTAATCTATGTTACCATCAATTAAATCAGTTGACTAAATGTTTCAGTTTCAGCACAAGTCACCAGCCCACAAAATTACCATGATTCTGCATTCCCATGTTGCTCTGAGCCAAAATCTACCTGGAGACCAACATTCCAATCAAAGGTTGGAATTAGTTTGTCGTCTCCAGGTTACACTCATTTTACAACATGGGAAACATGAAAAGTCCAACATGACAGTGGAAATGGCTAGAGTCCTCATAATAGAGGGTTATGGGAGATGTTTTTTTTTATTTTCAATCATTTCAAGAAAAAAAAACAATTATTTTTCAGTTATATTTTGTTGATTGCAAGGCAATATAGGATTATAAAAAATATACCTGATATGACCATGTGGTCATATATCAGGTAAATTTTTTATATCACCAATATTTTTTATATTGCCAAAATGTGCCAAAATAAAAATCTTCAGATTTAATTAAGCGAAAGGTTTCACTTAATTTTTATTCTCTGAAGAGTATGCTATTTCATCTTATACAACAAATGAATGGCAAAATGTTTCAGTATATAGACGTGTAAAGACCCTCAGAGGACACAGTGAAATTGAAATTTTGATCCCTGTGACAGTTTAAATGAAGAGAGGTCACCACACGACAAAAAGCCAAGGTTCAAAAAAAAAAAAAAAAAANAAAAAAAAAAAAAAAAAAAAGCAAAAATACAACATAGAGAAGAAAAGGCTCTGCACACTTGAATCCGATGCAAGTAAAAAGCTTTACTGCCAAGCTTTTCGGTCATAGATGCCCTGAAGGAGTCTACAACCGAAAGTTTGGCAATAAAGCTTTTTACTTGCATCGGATCCCTGTAACAGTAAAATTTCTAAACTGTGCATCTGGTCTTCAGAATAAAACCTACAATTAAATTATGGTTTTGATGAATTGTTAAATCAAGGCAGATTAATGATGTCAGAAAATAATGGAAATGTTGTGTAACATTTGTCATTTTAAACAAAGATGTGACTTGTACTTCATCATCATGCTATAATTTATTTTGTAGTCTTTACAGGAAAAAGTGAAGCCCTTCAAAGTCAAAAGTAGAATGAAGAAACAAAGTAGTACGAAATAGAATGATGATATTTTGGGGCCAAAATCTGGATGATGCCAAAAACACAATCACCATGGCTGTCGTTCAAATTCAAAAATGCTAAAAATAATTTATGAAAAGCAAAATTCCTCAAACATTTAGATCCATTTAAATGGGGATGATCACTAGGCTGAATTTCAAATGAAATTACTTAAAGCTATGCAAAAAAATTACACATTTATTCCGAAGGCCAGACGCCCATACAGAAGTCTTTATTTCTGCTGAAGAGCACACAGGTTATTAATGTGTACATGGATTTCCATTTCTATTTCTACTATGGATTCTCTGGAGTCTCAGAACTGTGAAATAAACTGAACTGACTGAATCTCAGGACTTTTCTAACTGCATTACACTGTATTTAATCTTTTGACAAAGTTACTCACTGTGTTCCCTGTGTGTGTGTGTGTGTGTGTGTGTGTGTGTGTGTGCGTGCTTATGCCTATAGTAGAGCCACATGAAGCAGATGAAGGACCCACTGCAATGACATTACCCAGCCAGACCACAGTCAAGCGACACAACATGAAATCTCTCAAGTTGTTGGACTACAGGTTGGATGCACATTTATTATTTATGTACCTTAAAATATAGTAAACATAATATTTGTACTTTTATGCCAGTGTTTTTGTGTCGAGGTAATTTACCATAACCTATAACCTTACTTTATTTATGGAGCAAGTGCTTCACACTTGCATCATCATCATCATCAACCGGTAAACCTTCAAAAAGTGTTTTTCCTTAATTTAATTTGTATTAATAACTAATTTGTATTAATTTGTATTAATAACTAAGACTAATGTTGTTTATGGACGACGGTGACAGTTTGGGCCTAGTTACAGTACCTGATGTGTGTGTGTGCGTGCATGCTTGTGTGTGAAGTGACAAGCAGGTCGATGAGATTCCAGATGAGCTGTTTGATGCTGCAGCCGCTGAAGGTGTGACAACTGTTAACTTCTGTAAGAACAAGCTGGCCTGCATCCCTCCCAGGTACAATCACACACGTGCATGCAGCTCTGACATTAGTTTACTGATAAAAACCTGCAGCATAAAGCAGGAACAATGTCAATAATAAGATATATTCAGAGTTGAGGACAGAAGGTGACCACATAAGTATATGGACTGGTAGCTTTGCAATACAACATGCAGTACAGTTGTACTGTTGTATGATGCAGTGCATTAAACAAATGTGTTATAATGATCTAATAGAAAAAGAATAAAACAACATACAAGGAAACATAGTAAAAACTTTGTTTGGCAAATCATTGTGACTCTAGTCATGGTTGGCTGTGATTTTCATCATTCAAACAGTGAATATGAGTGAGCAAGTTGTTTTGATTTTATGTGTGTGCTGTTTGTCCAGACTTGTAGATTTACAGTCTTCAGTGTCGGATGTCAATCTGGGCTTCAACAGACTAACCTCCTGCTCTCCTGACATCTGCAAGTTACTGCAGCTGACACACATAGACCTCAGGTAGACACACACATACACACGACAAAATATTTGTATACAAATTTGTATACAAATATTTATTATTTGTAATACAAATCCACCGGCACATAAAAATGATTCTACACTGATGATACAAAACTGTAGTTGCATAGTATTAGCACGTCAGTGTCTTCCTGAACTCTGTCAGAGCCACTAGTCTGGAACAACAATGCTCAGTGGCCAAATCCAGCTGTTGATTAAGTCTTTGTTCCTCAGATCTAACTGGCTAATCCAGCATGTGTGCCATGTCCTCACTAGTGCTGCAACTAACAATTATTTTGGTAGTCAAATAACCTATCAATTACTGAAACGAATAATCGATTATTTGGATTGTGAATCGCACAATTATTCAATGGGTCTTATTTAGCTATCAGCTTTTAAATGTAGTTTGGGTTGTTTTAGGCGTGCAAAGTTAGAATATTCAGGGTTGAACTGCCTAATGATTTGTTGAAACCCTTCACCATCATCATAGCCTCGTGTCCCTGACCAGCATGGTGAGGATGACTCAGTGGAGGCAGTCGCTTGCTGCAGCACAAGTCTGCTTCCTTTGAAGAAAGCATCCATGTAGCATTACTGCACGGCTCCTCTTCAGACTGAATCTGTTATAAAAAGACAGATTTGTCAGGCAAAAGTGTAACACTACTCTTTTAAACTCCAATAAAAAAAACAAAAAAATCTATATTCAGGCCATATTTTATGTTCTTGATTCTAGAATCCTATGTAGACATTAAATTCACATTGAGCTCTAAATATCGTATATACTAAATATGTAATACATGAGATAAGCCGACCTCCTGATTTTGACCTGCAAATTTAGATTTTTAAAGATATATATAACCCCTGATGTTGCTCCATCAATTTATTTATTTAGCAAATTACCTGTTTTTCTGGTTATTGTCATAGTATTCCTCTAAGTTTCTGAAAATAATCCACGTACGGGTTGTGGCGGCTGTTTTAAAACTTCACCACTTTACAGGGTTTCTCTTCCTGACCCACACCGGAATGATAACATCGCGCTCTGTTCTTCTCGTAATTTATATATTTTCAAAATCAAAATATGACGTGAGGTGAGGTCAAAAACTACACCGCTGCCCCGTTCCTTATAAACACTGGCTCCACCTCCAGCTGAGCGTCTGTAGACTCCTCCTCCGTGAAGCAGCTGGCGATCATCACCTAATCAGTCAGTTCATAAGTATTTTAAACATTTGATAATTAACCAAGAAATGGCTCTAACACCGGTAAACGTGGTATTTATTCAGCAGCTGATTACCATAACTGACCAATCACAACAGCTCTTACTTCACACGTAATCTGCAAAATGTGCTGATAAGATGTTTTGTCAGGAAATATCTCATTCTAAGGTATGATTTAAACTGTTTTCATGGGCAGTGGTAATGGGTAGTATTTCCACCCCTGGAAATTTCCTTCTGTGGGATCAAATCTGAATTTCTCCTGTATAAGCCGACCCCCGATTTGCTTTATGAAATTTGGTAATAAAACCTTGGCTTATACTCGAGTATTTACGGTAAATGTTTCCCCTCTATATGTCCAATTTCATGAGAAATGGTGATTAATTCGAATGCAATCCACTTTGGGCACGCAGGCATTGACAAGAGTCGATTTTTGTGATTTAAAAAGTGCCAAATTCTCCCTGTACTCGGCAGCAACACATTGTCCAGCCATGAACGTCGCCATGAATGATGCCACGTTTAAGATTGTGAAGTTAGGGCACATTTGGAGCAGCATTTCGTTGTGAATAATAATTATTTGTGACTCTCAACACTATTAAAATTCACTGATCAAGAGAAAATGCATAGAAAACATTACAGCTCATAACGTGAAGTAACATGGCTATTAACATTAAGCTAACATAGCTAAGTAACGTTAGCTAACTAGCTTACTGAGACAAGTCATCATCCAAAGAGCCAACATGCCTCCTTTTCAGATGCTGCAGCATAATGTGCTCCATGCCAAGAAAGCTCAGCTTTGTAAATGCTGCAGTTCACAACCNAGATGCTGCAGCATAATGTGCTCCATGCCAAGAAAGCTCAGCTTTGTAAATGCTGCAGTTCACAACCTTTATGGCTGAGTTAAGAGTGAAATGCCGCCATACTTCTGAGGTTTTTGGTTATGAAGGTGTTGCCATCGAGCTTCACTTCACTTCAGTAAGCGGTGTCACTTCCATCATAGATGACATCACCAACTAATCAATGATTGAATTCGTTGGCAACTAATTTCATCATCGATTCTTGTCGACTATGTTGATTATTTGTTACACCCTCGTCCTCACTGTCTGTCCACATTACAAAAAAAAAAAAAAAATTTGCTCCATCCAGTGGATGAGAAAGGAAGTTTGGCCAATTTTGTAATATGTCCAGTTATCATAAGTGTTGGTGCTGGTTATTTTGGCAAAGTGAAGTGATGAAACTGCATGGAAATGGAAACTTTTGGAAATATTGCAATTAAATCTTTGGGATCATTATTCATATCCAAAATAATCCTAGACTTATTGGGTGTTGTATGAATAAATGTTTAACTTGTCTCAGGGCTGCTTGTTCACATCACTGCATGTTTGATTGCAAGTTTTAAATGAAGAAAACTTCAGATTCCCACACACACTTTACTTTTGTCAGTGTTTCAGTCACACAGTGACTCTGATCAATAGGAGAAGGCTTAACTATCAGTTGTTTCATATTGCAGTGAAATAAAAACTTTATAAATCCATCCTGTGTTAGCATTCAGCTTCATGCAGTAACAGTCTGAAATAGCACCACTAAAAGCAGCATATTGATGATCATATATTAATCTCCTTCATGATTAACTCTGAACTTCAAATGTTGCCTTCATTGCAAATGCCGTTGCTTAATTTATTTTTCTTGCTCCATAGTATCATAATTAGCTCATTCCATCTTTTCTTGAGTTTTTTGTTTCTTTTCTTTCTTTGTTTTTCTTCTTTTCTTGAAAATTAACGAATTTAGTGAAGTGAAACCATAACCTTGTTCTTGTACAAGAGAAAAAAGAAAACAATTTCTGGAATATGTGAATCATTGTGGAATCAGAAAATCTTTGAGACTTGTATGAAAACACCTTTACCATAACTGTAGAAGTTCACAGGGCACTTTCTTACTGACGTTTACCGTATTTTCCATCTCAGGAACAACCAGCTGAGTGATTTGCCTTCTCAAATGGAAAACTTAACCAAGCTACGGTGCATCATCCTGAATTATAACAGGTAACTTTTTCACCTTTTCAGGACCACTTCAACTAAAATGCTCCCATTCATTTCAATGGAAATTTACACAAACACCAGAAACCAGTTAGCTACTACAACTTAATTTCATTCAACAACTACATAACGTTGACCTGTATTTGATGTATAAAGGGATTATCATATTTCAACTGCACCTGAAGTGTTTGTCGTGTTTATATTTCATGATGACTCAACAGGAACATGAATTTTTGCTTCCTGTCCTTAAATATAAGTAGTTTTTTTCTGATTTGCAGTTTGCTGAATCATCTGACAATTTGCCTGAATCTCTTTGAGCCCAAAGTCCTTCAATATTTCCTCATGAACTGCGTTTGAACATGAATTACTCAGACTCCCATGTCCCCAATCTGCCTGGAGTGCAGTAGATATTGGTGCAGAGGTGGGCACCCTCTCTGCCAGTTTGGGTTTGCCAGATCTAGCTAACAGCTCTCCACATCATCTGACATAGTTTATCACCAGGTAGTGATCAGTTTGACAGATCTTCGTTCTTCACACAAGACCTGGCATTTCCTTCACTTGAACTACCACACTTCCACATGGACAACCTTGTGCTCAAAGATGGTATTTGGTATAGACAGTCCTTGAATATTATAGAAGTCCAGTTGCAAAACACGATAAGGTACAGATCAAGCAGGCCACTCCTCCCAATCATCCCCTCCAGGTGAAGTGGTGAAGTCAGCCAGTAAAACTATGAAGCCCATCATGTGATGCCATTTCTATAACCACCCAGACCCATGAAAGCCAGATACTCCAAACTCCTGTTTGGTGTACAGTCAGTCTTCCCATAGAGCATTCTTGTTCTGGAACCTATGATATCCCCACACCTGCCCAGTGAATCTCACCTTGGGTAGCTCCAGAAGAGGATAAAGTCCTTTCTGGGACCCAGCTATATCAAGCTGGTATCATTCAGCCTCACACACAAGTTCCTTCGCAACAGAGAGGTGCTAGTCCATGCCCTAAAACCAACTCTCCACCAACCCCATTGGGCTGGTACAGTACCAGACAGGTATAATCCAATACCACAGGATTATACCTGTCCTTACATATGGTGCACCCACATGGTGGCAGTCCCATGGCATTCTTCACTGAGCATGGCCCGGCACCAAAGGTAGACGTGGACACCAGGTGCTCTCTTGCAATTTTCCCTCCCAGGCTTGGCTCTAAGAGGAGGCTCCCATTTTCCTGTTCTTGTCCATCTGCCACGGTTCCATGCCTATACTTAATGTTAACATGTTAATGTAACCTTACTAACATACTAAATGTTCTTTATAGGTTCAAGTCCTTCCCTGACATCCTGTATCAGATCATTTCCCTGGAAACAGTGTTGCTTGGTAACAATCAGGTGGGCATGGTGGATCCTGGTCGTCTGATTGGATTAGTCCATCTTTCCACATTGGACCTGTCAAACAATGACTTGCTGAACATACCACCTGAGCTTGGACTGTGCACAATGCTGAGGTAGGACACACACTGAAAAAATGAAGTATAGTCTGCACACCATTATCTTCTCCCAGCATGTACCAGTTTAGCAACAGCACACTGCTGATGGTTCAGGCATGCCACGTTTAAATCAAATTAAGGCCAGATTATACTTTCCTTGTCTGCGTAGCAGTACAAGACCATATGACAAATTTCATCAGCTGTTCACATCAGCGGCTGTCCAAGCAGATGTCTCCCTGTGACAGTCGGTGCTTAACACAAAAATTAAGGTTTCTGTGTTTCTGTAGGATTGTATTTGAACTCTCTTTCCTAATATTTTAAATAAACCACTCAAACTTTTGGCTAGACAGTTATGTAAATGGACAACGATCGGGCTGTTCATAAGATCAAATCTGCATCTGGTGAAATTCTTTTTGCTCAAAGATATTAATAAAAAACTGAACAGTTTTATGAAGCATTACATACATCTGATACGACAGCAGGGGCGTGTCATATGCAGGAGTTTCTTAACCAGTGCAATCTAAGCTAGCTGGTCTCTGATGTATTAGGCAGTCGAATTACCATTCAAAATACGAGTACTGTTAGAACATTAAAACCTGGTTCAGATGGGTTTTGCAACGAATTTTATTAAAAATGTAACTGTAAAAGTAAAAGTAAATCTGAGGCTCACTCTTCCTAATATTTTGCTGATTTTTTGCTTACTGAGCTGTTAACATGAAAACATTAAGGTTTTGGATAGAGGAAACCTTGGAAACAAAATTCGTCAGAGTTGGAAAAAGTATCATAGTATTTTCCCAGAGGTCTCAGCAGACGATGATAAATGATGCAGAAGGGACACAAACACATGTGCTTGCCTCATGGCCTAAAGTGAGTAAGTAGTGAGTAGTGAGGAAAGTTTTTGAAATAGTTTCTCAGGTAGCAGCAGCAGTTTAATGCTGATAATATGTGGTACAACAGAGTGATTGTCTCCATTCCTGATGTCTCACCGACAGTTAATTATTTATGGCCCTACAATAACAAAGAATATTATGCTCTAATACTGGGGAAAAAAACAGAAATACCTTCATAAGACTTTGGTTAATTGAAATGCTGGCTACTTTACACCTTGAAAAGATAAGATTTGCTCTGAAGGATAATTCCATAGAGTTTAAGAAAATATGTCCCTCCATTGCTCTCCTGGACAAGTTTCAATATAAATTCACATTCATAGATCGTTCTGGCTCTCAACCAGAGAATTACTGGTTGGTGTTGGTGTTTGCGTTTAGTGTTTTTCTTTTGGTTGTTGATGTTTTGTTACTTTGCTGTTTAAAGTACTTGAAGCTGTGCTCACTGCTCAATCTGTGAAAACCAAAATGCTTCAATAAAGAAAATTTAGAAGGAAAAAAAGGCACCACCAGCTTCATTAAACTGTTTTAGGATTTCAGCCGATGGACGAGCTAAAACCTGTTTTCTCCATGTAGGTGCCTAAATTTGGAAGGAAATCCTTTCCGCACACCAAGAGCAGCCATCGTGGCCAAAGGAACTGATGCTTTGTTGGAGTACCTCCGGAGCCGAATACCTACATAACCTCTAAACCCAACCGCCACTCCTACCCACACACCCCCACACACCCTCACACACCCGGGGCTGCTCCGCATCATTATTACTACAGCATTAAGACAAGCAGGTTGATTTTACTGTTGTTTCTTTAGTATTTTAAAATCATCAGATGAATACAAATGTAAAGGAGCATGGCATCACACAGTTTGAAATGACTGGAAATAATATCTGTCATCTGCCAGCAACTTCACTGTCCTTAACTGAATGACATCACTCCAGCACACTGAGTGAAAACAGTCATCTGTTCAGTAAAGCCAATGTCTCAGTCAGTTGCTTGTTTTTTAGATGGAGCCTCTGTTCCACAAATTGCTGGATAATCTGATGTCTACATTTCACTGGCACTTAATTTTTTTTCAATAAAGTATAAAGTTACTCCGAAATGTATTTGTAACAGTACAGTTTTTAGAACCAGACTCACAAAATGAGGACAGAGAACATAAAATCCAGCTCTCCTCCACTCCATAAAGCAGTGGAGGAGAGCTAAACTGGATTTAAAGTGAATTGCGAGGGCAATAATTACTAATAATTGATAATTATTCTCATCTGGGTAATAATTACTGTGTACTGAAATCCATGAATAGACATTGTGTATTTGGAGGAAGCTGAAGGTTCAAAAATACAATTTATTCATCAGAACATTGTCCACGTCAAGGCTTTAATCACTTCTCATGTTGTGGCTCTGCAGCAGTTTATTCACATCAGCCACATCCATACATTTCATTTCATCATTTTTTTAATAACGTTTCTCAATACACTCATGATTACAGGTGTGTCATTGATGCTCCATCATGCAAATACATATAAAAACAACTGTATTAAAGAACATCACAAATACCAGTTTTAAGATATGAACTTAACTCTATGGATTAAGGGCAAATCAGCTGGAATCAGTTTTTTGTTTATTTTTTGTTTTTTAACTAATCTGTGGAAATGCCTCTCCCCTCATACCATCAGAATTTATTCTTTCATTTCCCCACTGCTTAAAGGACCATACCACTCATTTTGCATGTTTGAGCCTAATATATTCAATTTTCATACATGTAACTGACAATACTACAATAATACTGACAATCACTTCCCAAAGCATACTACTGGAACGGTGAATTAAAAATGTTTTTCCTACCTTCCAGACCTCCATTGGTTTCAGTTCATTCTGCTATTAAAATCAACTTGTTGATACTGTAAACGTTCTTGGGATAGGTAATCCATCATCACCAACAAGACGTGTATTCAGGTTTTTTTAGAAGTTATGTAATTTTAGTGTTTAAGCTCAATAAAAAGCGTGGAGTGAATGTATGCCTCCACCGGGGAATATAGTCCCAAAAGAAGACCTGCGTTTATGGAAAAATTTAAAGGACCGTGACTTCATAAGGCTGTGTAACTATTAGCAGGAGAAACATGGATTCTTAAGATGGGTGTATCACTTGAATATTTGATTTTGAAAGATTAAGAGATTTTGTAAAATATCAAGAAAGCTGAAATACGGTTTTATCCTTTGGGAAATGATTGTCAGTAACGTAACATGTATGAAGACTGAATATAATTGGCTCAAACATGCAAAATGGGTGGTATGGTCCTGTAATGCAAGGAACAACAAACAAAGTTAAATTACCGTTTATAATTAAGACAGAAATTACAAAATCAGGCCATGACGGATAGACAGCAGAACTAAGACACTAACGTCAGTGCACACCTGAGTGTTACTGAGCCTACAGCTGTGTGTGTGTGTGTGTGTGTGTGTGTGTGTGTGTGNACGTCAGTGCACACCTGAGTGTTACTGAGCCTACAGCTGTGTGTGTGTGTGTGTGTGTGTGGAATGCTCAGCTTGATGGTTGGCTCAGTAAGCATCTGGACACGATGTAAGTGATGGCGACTCTGAAGCTAAAAGTCTCAAATCAACCTGATAACCAGAAAAATTACTTACAAAACGGCTGATCTCCTTACAATATTTACAAAAATATAAAATGTAAATAAAAATACAAATTCTCCTTTTTGAAAGTATTCTTGTTAAGAAGGAAGGACTGAGGTCTTTAAAGGTTTGCTGGAAAACTGGTGACAGCAGGTGCTGCAGAGTTTACTCACCTCTTTTCTGCTTCTTGGTTTCAACTTCATCCTGAAAATAAGTGAATGATTGTTGGTGCTGCGTGACGGCAGAATCACACCGACACATGTCACATCTTTGTAAGCACAGCGCCACTTTAGTGAAAGCTGATAACAGTATGGCAGTGGAGTTGTAGTTGCAGATCCGTGTTAACAGCACAGAGCAGGCAAACACAGTGCAGTTACATAACATGCCCACCAGGTGGCAGACCAATCCGTTGAGTGGGTACAAGAGGAACCACAGCTGACACACTAGCATATATCCCCTAGCTGGTATCCTGTTTTTCTTTCTTATCCCTTCTTCCTTAGCATGCTATGAAAACACATACCCTCTCCATCCTCCTCCTCTTTTCCCTCATCTTCCTCCTCTAACTCGTTCTCCTGCTCTCCATTCTCTTCCTCCTGATAGAATAAGACAATTGTGGTGGTCTACAAGTCAAAAAAGATGAAGACGAAAGGAGTTGTTCTTACAGTTTTGCCATTTGCAGCAGCACCCTTTCATTTTTCTGTCTTTTCATACTTCTCCTTCAGCTCCTAAAAATAAACATACATTATTAATTTGACCAGCATATTAATTTTCCTGCATCAGTAATTGAAATATGAAGATAATTGGAATTGGACTGAAATTTGTATCATTTTCACTTCTACCAGTTCCTCTCTCTCTCTCTCTGGAGAGTGATATAACAGAGTGTTGTATCACTCTCTAGCATCAATTAAATGTGATGCACTTCAGCTTGGCAGTTCTGTATTTTTTGTACAGAATATCAACCTCAGCAATGCCATTAAACAGATTCAACCTCAGCTTTGTGCAAACATACATATCCAGCACAGGCTGTCAAACTAAACTTTGCAAATCCAATATGTTCAATATGCAGTATAAGAAGATGCAGAATAATAACAGCCACCTTAGCTAGAGTAACAATGAAGTGAGAGGTACCTGTGTCATGTTGGCTGGAACGGACTGACACCAACACTTACAGTACTGAGTTTGATCAGATACACAGAAAAAAATCAGCAACAGTTCAGGTGTGAAATTATTCCTATTATTTTATTTAGTCTGACTGATCATCTGGTTAAAATGACTGGATGTGTGTTCAGTATGGGTCTGAACAATAACATAAAACAACCACACACCTCTTCTTATGTCACCACAAGCCACTGATCTGTTCCAGCAAAATCTTCTGACATGTTTAATTGAACTGGAAAGGTTCTCAAATTATAGAATGACTCTCCAACAAACCTGATGATGGTTTAATTCTCTGAGCATGTGACGTACTCAGAGAATCAGTTCATGTATAATGTAATTTGTGAAATTATACGTGAACTTATTCATAGAAGAGCACAATAACAGTGTATTATAACCATATATTCGAAATCTAAGCAGCTACTACCTTCTTGCATAAAAAAAATCTCAAAACTTAATTTGGTGACAGTTTAACAGTTGTAGTGGAAAATTTTAACTTAGTTGAGTTTGTCTGCCTTCGCTGGTTTTGAAATAAGATTTCTTTCATGATTTTATAGAAATATTTCATAATTTATTGGTACGTTTGCATAAATAACTTGTAACATATCGTTTTTATTTATTTAATTTTGGCACATTTGGCGTTCCACACCCCAGTTCCCAAACCAGTGTCATCGTTTCAATGACTGAGGCAGATCCCTCAATTTGACTGGTTAATTTTTGACCTTTGACATTTGTCTAAAAAATCCACGCATGAGCAGAATCCAAGCATGCGCACGTGCAGAGAAAATGCGCACACACAGAAAGTTACATGAGAGCACAGCCCAAACTTGAGTGCACACACACACATGCACACACACTTGACTGCCCTTTTACCAGCTTATGACAGTAAGCTTATGTTTGAGGTGTTCTGAGAGTGAGCAGAGGAAATTCTGAGCACTAGCGTCATGGTTAGATTTGTAAAAGAGCAAAATCATTTTGAGTTTGCACAGGAAAATTTAAGTGCGAGAGCACATTTTTGTTTGTGGGCGTTAAATATTTGCAGCAGATCTGTAAGATCCTGCTCTCATATTTAAAAGTGATGCTCTTGACATACGGCAGGGATGACCTCCATACAATTGTGGTTTTATAGCAGTAGTCACAAGTAAGTACGTCCTGTCTGTTGGGAAGAAAATCAGAGTTTTTACTTTCTGGAGGTAATGTCTAGGTTGGAACCATTTGGATCTGTTGAGTATTTATTGTAGCACATTTAACAATACAGTAACTGAAATTGAGAAAATACTTTAAACAGAATTTGTATTAACTAATATTCTACATAACACAGTAAGTACACCCCTAGTCAAGCATGTTAATATTTAGTAGCTGCAGCATAGTTTGCAGCACAGCTTGTAACATCTTGGCATGAATGCAGGAAATCAGCAGATGTTAGCCACTCTGCTGCTATGATTCCTCAGATACACCTGTCAGGTTTCTGTCAGGTGTATCAGGTTTCTGCCGCTGCTCCACTTTCTGTTTGAGCTCATTCCAGAGGTGTTCTACTGGATTCAGGTCTGGAGATACTGGACCAGTCACGTAGCTTCACCTCCTTTCTCTTTAGAAAGTCAGAAGTCTTCTTGGGACAGTGTTTAGGGTCGTTGTCCTGCTGAAATCTTCTTGAGTCCGTCCCAGCCTTCTCAGTGAAGGAGCATCTTCTCTTCCAGTATTGGATAATAGCTGTCAGCATTCATGATTCCATCGATGAACTGCAGCTCTCCATCCCTGATGAGCTCATGCAACCCCATATCATGAGGCTCCGCCTCCATGCTAACAGTGCCTAACAGTGGGCACCAAGAACTCTTCTTTGTACTCTTCTCCTGGACGCCAGACTCTGTGCACGCCGTCAGAGCCAAACAGCTTTATTTTGGTCTCATCAGAAGGTTCAGGCTTTGTCCTTGTGTAGCAGCAACCTTACGTCTGGCTTCCTCATGTCGCTGTGTGAATAACGGCGTTGGATGAGGTGTGCGTCCATGGATCTCTGACCTGTACATGTTCTCCTGATTGTTGCTGTGAAACTCCAGTGTAGCTTCAGCTAGCTGGGAGGCATCATGCGTCTGTCCTTCAGTGCTAGTTTAGCAACATGGCTAACAGCTCTCTGTGACGTCGCTGAGCTGCACGTGCTTGCTGTTTGGTGACCTCTGACCCGTGCTTTAAACCTTTGGATCACCTTCACCACAGGATTTCTGCTNCTTCTCTTCCAGTATTGGATAATAGCTGTCAGCATTCATGATTCCATCGATGAACTGCAGCTCTCCATCCCTGATGAGCTCATGCAACCCCATATCATGAGGCTCCGCCTCCATGCTAACAGTGCCTAACAGTGGGCACCAAGAACTCTTCTTTGTACTCTTCTCCTGGACGCCAGACTCTGTGCACGCCGTCAGAGCCAAACAGCTTTATTTTGGTCTCATCAGAAGGTTCAGGCTTTGTCCTTGTGTAGCAGCAACCTTACGTCTGGCTTCCTCATGTCGCTGTGTGAGTAACGGCGTTGGATGAGGTGTGCGTCCATGGATCTCTGACCTGTACATGTTCTCCTGATTGTTGCTGTGAAACTCCAGTGTAGCTTCAGCTAGCTGGGAGGCATCATGCGTCTGTCCTTCAGTGCTAGTTTAGCAACATGGCTAACAGCTCTCTGTGACGTCGCTGAGCTGCACGTGCTTGCTGTTTGGTGACCTCTGACCCGTGCTTTAAACCTTTGGATCACCTTCACCACAGGATTTCTGCTTATTAGCAAAGTTTCAGCAATGATTTTGTACCAACTTTGCTTTTATGGAATTCAATGATTCTTTTTTTCAAATCTTCTGACAGTTCACTCCCACATGGAGCCATTTTTACTCTGTGGCTTCAGACTGTTACAAAATGTGTCTTGCACAAATGTTATTTACACTATTCAGGTGTACATCGCATGAAAAGGTGACAGGTGATGTGGTGTTAAAACAGGAAGTGTGTGTGGTAAAGGTGTTTCAGTTATTGACCACTGGTGGGCCATCAGGGCCAGCAAGGCCTTCTCTGCTGGCCTAGAGATTGTCAGACTCATTAAATTATGTTTTTATAATTTAATATATATTTTTAATTAATGCTTTATGTATTTTACAAAGTACTTTCCATCACTTTTGTTATTAATGTCATTTCATTGCTACTCTTTCCCTCTGTTGCGCTGCTTCCAGTGCAGCTCATATAAATTAGAGCTTTTATCCAATCAGGTTTTCCACCTGTGCTGTCTCCAGGTAAAAAAATCTAGCCTGAGGCCTTCAGAATCTCAGTGAATCCCCTCTGCTATTCAAGCAAATGGGACAATGTTGTTGACTGTCATATATGTTAACCAATCAGATTTCGAGTTTGCCATGTTGGGCGTATTCTTTTACACGTCAGGGCCTTCTAGCTGGCCTTGGCCTACGTCATCAGCATTATGCTAACAGCTAAACAGCCTGCCAGAAATTCATCAGAAGAAGAAGAGAGCCGGTTAGCTTAGCTAACTCAAGTAAACCTAGCTAGCACGTAAGGTAGCATTGTTTATTTAAACTTTCTTCCTTGACGTTTAGATTTTTAGATGTAGTGCTGTAGATTTTTTATTGAGATTTTTACTTAGTCCTGTTGTTTTTTAACACACAATGGCTGAAGGAGGAGAAGAAATGGATTAACTGACAATGCTTTTTTTCACATTTTGGAACTGAAATGCACCGATGTACTGTACAGCCATGTGGTTAAACTCATTATAAAGACAGAAAGGAGGATGGACTTCGTCTTCAGATGATGAGCAGCTTTGGTAAGTTTGATGGATTTTTATGTGGCTGGAATCTGTGGAGAAACCTGTTGAATCTGATTGTGTTGTGTTTTACAGCATTTTTGCTTACTTGCTGGTCGTATGAGTAAATGTGATGGTTGTTGTTAATTTGTTCTTGTTTCTTTGGTAATGACACTGATTTAGGCTATGCCATGTTTGTATGTGATGCAGCATCCTGTCATAATATGTTATAATGCTACATCCTTGATGCTTTCAGTCACCATGTATCCATGTCTCTGCAGTTAGTGTGTTATAACTGTCATGGGTGTTGATCCTTGTGTTAAATCACTTTATTCCACTCGATAAAGGTTACTTTCACTGTGAATATGGGCTGGTTATGTCTAATGACAATAGTGTAGCAACTGTATCACCACTATTTATGCTACTGGACCAGTTCTAGGTTCTACTGGAGTGGGGGTAAACAATATAAAATTAGGTCAGAGACCAAATACTTTAAATACAAAAAGCCGTCAATTTACTTAAGGTGAACAGAAACAACAATACACACAACAATCATCAGAACAATAATCAACCTGCAGGTATATATATTAAAAGGAAAAAAAAAAAGTAAATGTAATTCACTTCTCTTCTTTTGGTCTTTCAACCCTTTTTCTTTTAACCTAGGTTAAAATAGTTCAAATTAGAAAATCCATCTAACTTGGACGGATTGTATATCTTGTGTCAGACCGGTCTGTAACAATCTAATTATTATTATCCTTTTTGATAGAGTGCACTTATTTTGATTTCCTCCCTTTTTACAGGAAACAAAATATTGCAGTTCTCAAATAAAAAAAAAATAATAATACGACATTATACATCAAATTGAAAACAGTGCAATACAAAATATATATTACACTTTGATTTAGTCCACTTGTAATTCAAGTGTGTCTCAGTTCAATTAAAATGGGTACTCCAATTCAGTTCAGTTCAAAATCAGAACTCCAACACTCCTACCGCTCTGGCGGCGGTTAGTAACGGTCAAACCGTTGCAGCAGATCCTCTAACTAATGCGGTGGAGATGGGATCTGGTCCTTAGGAACGTGTGGGGGGGTTGGCTCGCCTTCTTGTTTCCTGTGTGTGTCATCTCTCCACACACCGCAGTCAAACTCCCAACATGAATGTGAACTTCCCACGCAAGCATAAAAACCTGACCTGTATGACAGGTCATAAAGAAACAACTTAACGTCTATGTATCTAACATTACTGTTACATTGTTAAAACTGATACAACATAGGAACGCTCACAGAGCCGATTTTTTACTCAAAATAGAATTGAAATCAAACTCTTCCAGTAGCACTGTGCATTCACATTTGGTTTCCTAAACAAACTGAAAAGTATTGTCCGCCAATTTTTTTAAAATAAATTTATCCACACAATCAAATAATTAACGTTAACGTTAGCTCCTTCAGTGCGCTAGCATTTAGCACTCAAGTTAACCGTTAAGAGCAGTCAAGCAATGAAATGAATTTAAACTCACCAAACTCATCAACCAGGTAAGTTTTTTTTCTTACAGGTTCCAAATATAGCTCTCGTGACAGTATTTTATTTTTTAATTCCTCTGTTTCTTCTTTTTGCTCCTCTCCATTGCTCTCTCTGCTCCTTACACGTTATGTTACCAGGGTAACCAGTCTCTTAAAGGGGAAATATTATAATTTCTTTTTGGCATACTTTTAATTCCTTATTAAATTATGGTTAAACCGTATTTTTAACTGCCCTTTTTAATTATCTAACATATATTTTAATCAGTATATTGTTATATATAATAATCAAACTTATTTATTATTATTTATTTATCTATTTCAGTAAATTATTTATATTTATATCATATTTTAATGTGGGTTACATCAGCATATAGCCCTAGTGTCATGGTGAGGTTATTAGAAGGTGGTTTAATTGCGGGAGGATAGCTCTGAAGGCCTAGGTATAAAATACACAGTCTGCCACTATTACTGACACACATTGCTTTGTTGTGACTAGCGGTATACTTACTGTGAGACTATGTTATGTAGAATATTAGTTAATACAAATTTACGTATTTTCCCAATATCAGTTATTGTTAAATGTGTTACAATAAAAGCTCAACCTAGGTAATGTCTAGGTTGGATAGCCATCCAAATGGCTATCCAACCTAGACATTACCTACAGAAAGTAAAAACTTTGATTGTCTTACTATTAGACAGGATGTACTTACTTCTGACTGATACTGCAGGTAGCAGGAGGTTTTAAGTGCCACACATCTTATTTTTAGGAGTTTCTCCTATCTCTGCCAGTTACAAGTTACTTATAGCTTAAAGATATTTTGACTTTTAACCAGGGTAATTCAGATGGTAACCCATGTTACACAACTAACCAGGTTTAGTTCAGACAATCATATCAAAATGTGCCAACAAACTGACTTCTGACCAATCAGGTCACTATAAAAACTGACCACAACAGTATCAATTATGTTTCTTAACCGCTAATGCACTGATCTTTCTATAACATGAAATACTTTTTGTTCCACCTAATTCCATTATAATTGTTTTGTTGTATTTATAATATACATTTTTCAGGGTAAGAGCCGAACAAGGAGTGGAGAATGTTGGTGTAGCACGCCTCATGTTCTCTGTTGGCGGTACTGGAATTGGGAGTTTTATTGCTGAGAAGAGTGTACACAATCAAAGGTAGAATCCATCCAATACAATTTACACCTAAAACTTCCCATTTCCCGTAGACCCAACAACCACCTTGCAGGGCTGTAGCAATCACATGCAATACTCAAACTTTTAATCTGCTGTTGATAAGTGTGTTATATTGTTCANGGCTGTAGCAATCACATGCAATACTCAAACTTTTAATCTGCTGTTGATAAGTGTGTTATATTGTTCACATCTTGTCCATATTGTTTGTGAGAAATTACTCCTTTTTTACTATGACTATTTCTTCTATTTGTCCAGGATTGAGAGACTTTGGAGAGATGTCTATATGGCAGTGACAAATGTCTTCTACAGTGTTCTCCACACCTTAGAAGATGAAGGACATCTTGATCTGTCCAATGAGCTCCACTTGTTCAGTTGCCATTATCTCTTCGTTCCACGGCTCCAGGCCTCCCTTGATGTGTTCCATGTTGGATGGGACAGCCATCCATTGAAATCGGAGCAGAACTTGTCACCCAACCAACTGTGGGAAATGGGACAAATGCAGTGTACAGTTCCAGACCCCAATGTCTCGTGTAGGGAAAATGCCATACATATTTTGTCACACTGCAGTACCACCAACCTTATATTAGTCAGCATATAGACTTAAGAGATTTTTGTCATATTTTTTCCCAAATTCATCTGAGTCATATCAAAATTGATAACTTCCTTTATAGTGGGAGTTGTAAAATTTTAGGCTCTTCATGTCAGTAAATAAGTAGTGGGCCATTATGTCAACTTCCAGCATGATTGTCCATCAGTATTTACATTCAGATGTAAATCAAAATTTAACAAAAAGAGGATTGTGCAGCTTTATGTCACCTTAACACTTACAGATGTGGATGAATTTGTTGGTAAAATTACAGCTCATTGAAGCAATGTTCATTCCTCCTGAAAAATGATGGTATTAAAAGCAATTGTCTCGTGTATACCTGCATGCCTTTGGTATAGTAGAGTAAAGCAAAGAAAGTGTGAAAAGAGATCAATTATTGCTTACCCTACAAAGAAAATCTAAAATGGCCTGGACAGATTTGTTGATACCCGTAGAATAGATTAGAAATAATTGGATTATAGTCATATTTCAAACTCACTGTTTTCTTTAATTAGCATCACTGTCTTCAATCTTGTAATCAATCATTCAGCCCTGGCTAAGAACAAAACATTGGACTATTCTGAAGTGGTCTTTGTTGTGGAAATTTAAGGATTTCCTACGGTGCGACAAAAATGAGGAGGCTGATATTTGTCTTTGTCCATTTATTGCAGGTTGTCAAATGATACAGAGTTCTCTGCAAAGAAGCTTGGGCCACATCTGACAGAGTCAGAAAGGGAAAAAAGCCCCAAGTGAAGTTACACAGAGTAATTTATACATGAAATATCAGCAGATGTTTATTGCTGCTACATCAAAGAGGTGATGAGAGTGAAACTCAAATGGGAGGTTTTCTCTGTCTGTCTGCTCAAACAGGAGGTTTTCTCTGGCTCTCTGAGTGAATGAGTACATAAGCTGTAACGAAACTGTAGGCTATTGTGAAGAGACCTTGAAGTTCAAAAGTTCAGTGTGTGAGAGTTCAAATGACTACAGAATGGATAAATAGAACTAGAAATGCATTTCCTGTGGAACTGCGGCCTGGGATTGCCCTTTTGCCGAAGTTTACGCTTCGCATTGCTTGAAACTGATTGAAACTTGCTTGAAACTGATTGATGCAGGAATGCTTGAAGAATATCTGAATCCTCACAAGAATGTCTGAATGTAAGAAATTGCTTGAAAAATGCAAAAATAGATGCTGAATANCTGAATCCTCACAAGAATGTCTGAATGTAAGAAATTGCTTGAAAAATGCAAAAATAGATGCTGAATATTTAAAAGTGGCTTAAAATCTAAAAGAGTTGAATCATGCAGGAGTGCATGATGTGTGTGAACATGTGTATCAGCCAGAAACATGGAAAGAGCTTTAATCTTTCCACAATGTTCATAAACAATGAGGCCAGTTAACCTAGCTGAAATATATTTAAAAAAAAAATTCATGATGTGATGTTTTAGATGTTTATAAGGAGTGAAATCTGTTAAATATTTGGGAAAAATTCAAAATGGTGGGAAAAAATCACTGAAATTCTCCTTCAATGCATTCTACCCTGTAGTGATAGATCCCAATACAATGAAAAAATTTCAAAAGGAATTTTGACTGTATGATGCTCAACTCGAAACTTATAAACCAAAAAGTGGGTTTAAAATCACCGGTATGCTCCTTTAATTTGTTGGCTCTGTAATGACAGATGTATGTATAGAGCCACTGAAAGTAGACTGTATGTCATTTGTTTCCATTGTCAAACAAGAGTGGTTTTGAAATCACTGGTATGCTCCTTTAATTTATTGGACTCTGGAATGACACATGCATGTACACCCAAGGAGTACAGTTCAGAAGGAATTTTGACTGTATGACATTAATTTCCAAACTTTTTTTAAAGTAGTTTTAAAATCACTGAAATGCTCCTATAATGTGTTGGAATCTGTAGTGATAGATCCATGGAGAACCAGGAAATGTATTTCAAAAGGAATTTTGATTGT
>VXCM01004463.1:0-95466 GCA_014773175.1 Lucifuga dentata | reverse complement strand
TTTTTTTTTTTTTTTTTTTCACATTTACTCCTCTCTGTGTGTATGTGTGTGTGTCTGTTTGTGATCATGTATTCGTGCATGTCCACTAGGGAGCACTGGGGTGCTTTAAGGTAACACACACCCTCTTCCTTACTGTCTCTGGTCTCCCTGGAACAGTGAGGTGGAGCCAATAACCTGCAGCCTCATCAGCAAAGCACCATGGGAAAAAAAAAATAAAGATCAGCACCTCTGATTTTCGCTCCGTGCCAGCTGGATGACATCATGTTGACCTTGCCATGCTTGTAGCAAGTCTATGAAATCAAGCCACAGTCTTGGCCTCAACACTCTTTACTCCTAATGCATGCACGCACTGTTACTACAGCATGACCTTGGTGGTTGTTCTTGAGTTGCTAAGTAGGAAAAGAACATGAAGTGACACAAAAGGATGAAGGCTTTACAGGATGATGATAAGAGTCAGATCGGTGAGCAGAATGGGCCACACAGTGGGCAGAGCTGCTGTTGATTTCAAAGTTCTGTGACTTATCATAAAATAACTTTTGCTGACATGCAGGTACAAGATGATAAGGCCTTCATGCATTGAGAAGGAAGGCTTTAATCACAAAAACTGGATGCTGCTGTACCTTTATACACTTCCATGAGACATTTTTTTTTTTTTTTACCTCTTTAAGGACGTTATGTTTTAGCCCATATGTGTCAGTTTGTAGTTAGCAGGATTACTCATAAAGTTTAAGATCTAATTTTGATGAAACAAGGCTTGGCCCAGGGAAGAACCAATTAAATTATGGTACTAATCCAGATCCAGTAATTTTCAAAATGATCTCATAACATTGAAAGATATGATTTTATATATATATTTTGCCAATTTCTTCAAAAGGTCTCAACAAAAGAAAAGAAATAGGCATGTTTATCATGATATTCTCTATTTGCAATTTGGCTAAGCTCTGGATAAATTTTAACATTATACATGAGTTATCGACATCCTTCCCTTCAGGTTAGCATGGTGGCAAAGTTATGAGCTTTGTTGCCTCACAAAAAGGCAAAGGGTCTTTGGTTTGAAGCCCTGGGCCAACCCTGGTCCACTTTGTGTGGAATTCTCATGTTCTCCACTGTGTTAATGCTACTATTGCCCTTGACTCAGGTACTAGGCTGTAGACCTGATGATGATCCCAGATTACTGCACTCTGGCTGCCCACTGCTCCCTAGGATGGGTCAAATGTAAAGGACACAATTCCCCACAAACATGTGGGATCAAAAAAAAAAAAAAAAAAAAAAAAAAAAAAACAAGACAAATTTTGTTTAGGCTTGTTTCCTCCTTGGTGAAAGTACATGCTCTGATGACTGCTTTGCAAAGACTGTAAAAGTCTCTGTGGGAAGCTTCACGAGGAATATTAAATTACCACTGGTTTGATATTCCCATTAGTCCAGCAGTTCTTCCTGTTGCACAACCTTTGGTTAAGCGCCTGCATCTAAATTAGACCAAACTGTATATTTGACACGATCAGCCAAATTCACAAATGGGCACAATTTTGTAAGTTAAACACATATGGTAGAATCCTGTATGGGGAAATATAAACAGAACTGTAGAGATTTTTCATATTTGCTCTACCATTTTCCTTTAAATTCCCCTGAAGAAGCAGGTCAGAATGCCAATGTTGAATACATCACATAGTGGTATCAGGTAATTCCCGCAAGTGCGACTCAAGGCTAGTGAATGGGCCGATATGAAATCTCATCTGGTGACGCAAACGCTTTGAGAAACGTACGATTCAGTCTTTCATTTTAGCCCACTGTTATAAAGAAAAGCCTGACTTGGCTGTCATGTAGTCTGGATTCACGCTTCAAGTTTCCATGGGGGTAAAGCCGCTGACTGACAAGTCTGAGGGGGGCTTATCTGTCACTTTACAGGCATTTCATTATAAAAATGCTTGGCTACTGCACTATCACAGGAAAGATGGCGAATGCAGCTGCCTTGAGGCTGGCTGGGTACACGATGCAGGCTTCAGAATAGATTATGTAATGTTACAAAGTGAAAACAGACACTTTTTTTGTGTGTTTGTATGTATCTCTTTCATCGTTCTGACTTGTAGGTCTTGTAAGTATAATGTGACAGATCCCAATATATCACTGTGGAATAAAACGAGTCATGAAAGATTTAGCTGTGTACAGAGGTGCATGGGATACTTTTCACAACTCCATTGCCTAAACACCAAGGGGCATCGTAAAATGACACGAGTGAATGGGCTCATCTTCCCGGAGCAATGGAAAGTCACATAATGGACTAGCTTCAGTGACTCAGCCTTGGAAATAATGGCATGGCTCCATGTAGTGTGACAGCTCTGACATGGTCCCAGAGCAATGACCATGTGGTCAGAGCTGTGGCCCATTTAGAAAAGGTCAGTGTGGTGAAGAGACCAGCGATGGCTTATAGCCGACAGGGGAAAGGGAGAGTGTTTTTCATCGGCAAGTGTGGGCTGACAGCTACTTGACTTGATGCATTCTGAAATGTTGTAACTTTGCCAGTGACGAGGATTCATTCTCGTTTAGCCGTGCCAGGGCTAGCCTGAGCATTTCTGGGGCCTCTGGGAGATTTTGAAATTGAGCCCCCAAATCTGACTGCAGCAAAAGTACGACAGACGAGTTTCTGT
The DNA here is from genome assembly GCA_014773175.1 of Lucifuga dentata. NCBI lineage: Eukaryota > Metazoa > Chordata > Actinopteri > Ophidiiformes > Bythitidae > Lucifuga > Lucifuga dentata. The sequence continues at coordinate 92,821 of VXCM01004463.1, read as the reverse complement.
TGTAATATTGCTGCAAGTCTCCTCTTTCATGCTGCGTTTTAAAACAAATTTAGCAGATATTTCCTGGGAAATAAATGTTCTTCACATGCCATGTACAAATGAACCAAACAAAAATAAATGCACTGTTAAATAAACATTAGTTAAATAATTAAAGATTTTAATGTGCGTTCTACAGTGCTTTCTTTTAATGAGGCTTACTGTGCATGTTGTTTGCAGTGTTGCCCATCTTCTCTTTCTGGTGGCAAAGTCATTCATCACATCATCATAAAACAGTTGGTTGCCATCATCGTGGTTGATACTAATTATTGCAAGATTACTCAGATGACTTTGCATTACGGATGCTCTTTTCTTTTCTCCACCCATTTCTTACTCTTTCTTCTCTCTCTCTCACATGACCTGTTCCCTTGTGTCATGATTCTCACCTAAAAATCTGAGCTAGAGATGCAAAGCACATTTAAAGTGCTTTGCATTAAATTCCAACTTGTTTAAAGCATGGGTCTGTACATTCAGAAATGAAGATTGAGAAACTGCTTTCAAGTAAATAAATGGTTTGGATAACCAAACCGAGTCCTTGGTATGGGGCCCCCAGGGCCCTGAGCAGTCTTTATATTACTTTTAAAGTGTAGAGCTGGCTAAGGCCAGTATTTGCTGCAGAAATCTCCTAATGACTCCTGACTAGCAAACATACAGTATCTGAAGAGTTGCAGTAGTGATTAAAAATTGTTCAGCTGGAAATTGCAATGCTAAAAAACACGTTTGCCTTGACCTTTGGTCAAGGGCAAGATTTTTAATCTAAGAAGTGGAAGAAACATCCAAGGTGGAGGGTTCAGGTGTCTTCTCTCACAAAATTGATTGTTTTTTATGCAATTTGTATAGATGTTTAAACATTGTGGTTTGGCTCACACAATCCTCAAGAAGAAGAAATTCCATCCATCCATTTTCTATACCATTTTCTTTACCTGTTTGTCCTGTTAAGGGTCACAGGGGGCTGGAGCCTATCCCAGCAGTCATTGGGCACGAGGCAGGGTTCACCCTGAACAGGGGTCAACAGTCTATCGCAGGGCTGACACATAGAGACAGACAAACTCATTCACAGCTATCGTCAATTTAGAGTTTCCAATTCACCTGGCCTGCATGTCTTTGGAGGAAGTCGGAGCACACAGAGAGAACTCACGTAAACACGGGGAGAACATGCAAACTCCACATAGAACGGACCCAGTCGGAGTTGAACCCGGGAACCTTCTTGCTGTGAGGCAACAGAGCTAACCACAGAGTCACTGTGCCGCTCAGAAGAAGTTATTGTAAATATAGAATGCTATAAGTCAGACTAATGCCACCTTGTGATGGTGTTCTAGCCATCATTTAGTGGTACTTTTCAGAACAGGTCAGGTGACACGAGAGCGAGCTCCTCCCTTCATCTATTTCTGTTACAGCTAGATTTGGCCGAATCATTGGATCTTTGGTTTAACAGAGTTGGTATTTCTGCCAAGCTGCGTGAGCGCCAATTCACAACCGCAGATGAATCATATGCTTTACTCCCAATTCTTCTAGTTACTTCTAATTTCTGATGTAAATGAAAGACATTCAGTATATTTATTGTTTTTCATGCACAGCATCTTTGTCAGAATAATACTGTAGATACTAAAACTTTGGTTTAAGAAATCCCTTCCTAATGTCCAGTTTTCCTTTTGCTGACATTGTTGTTCTGTGGTTTAGAACATAGCGCTGTGCTGTGTACCCACCAAGATAATACTAATTCATTCAAGTCACCCGAACATAAAGGAATACACTATAAGGTAAAAATAAAGAGGTCAAGGTGTTGAATAATTCTTTGAAGAAGTAACCAGGACTAAAATGGCAGCTTATGTCTTTGTTTGGTCAATCTGTGAAGGCATTGACCAGTTGTGTCTGCGAGTCGTTTATCTCCGGCCCAGTTGCTGCTTTAGAATTGAACATGACTCAGTCAGGCCTGCGATGAATGCCAGCTGGCTGTTGAGGCAGGAAAAGAAAAACAAACAAATGAAAAGCAGAAGCCAAATTAATGAGTGCCAGCGGTGTTGAGGCAAGCCCCAGCTCTTACTCTGATTAAACATCAGGGCCATCAAAGGGGAAGAAGCCATTAGAGATAGATTGTATTGGCTTTGTGGTGATCTGAACTTGTATTTTAAAGAAAGGCATGTTGGGATGGAGAGGCTTTGCTCTCTTGACCCACACCAAGGATGTGTTTGGAAAGCTGAATGAAAGGCCTTTAAATTTGTGTTAAGTTTCCTGATTGTTTTGTGCAAAAGAGGACACCATTGTGGGTACATTTGCTCAAACAGCTCAAGGCGCAACTCGTCATTGCACAGTTCCAGCAATCCTGAAAGTATTCAGCTCAGCAGGCTTTTTCCGTTTTGACCACTTTCAACTGGAAAATACACCGATTTTTATTTCCCAGAACCAAAAGTTGTTTCTTGCTGCAAGAGAACACAGTTCAGCACAGTTAACAGTAAACAGGGTGGCCTTGTGGGAGAAACACAGGTCAGTCAATACTTCTCTCTTTACAGAAAATGAAGAGAACATTTTGGAGGAAACGCTGACACACTTCTAGTTATGAACCAGTGCTCTTCAAATTAAGTATGCAAGATGCAGTTGAACATTTTTCTTTTCTGGGATTACGTGGAGCCACGCATCTGAGGGCCCTCTGAGGGGAGGAGCCAGCACATCTGAGGGGAGGAGCCAACTGGACACACAGTAGACACCACTAGGCTAGGACATCGTCAGGGTCCGAATCTACATGGCAGGCAATTAGGCTGGACTTTTGGATCCCAGGAGGGTCCGGCGTATTAAAAAAAAAAAAAAAAAAAAAAAAAGATGAATCAGCAGGTTACATGTGGAGTGTGGCAAATAATAAAAGTCATGTGCCAGTGGGAGAATCTTGACAAATAAATGCCTCATCCATCAGGCTGCTACACTCACACTGCTAACTAGTGACCAACTAAGGGTGAGCTAAATCTAATTACGCCTAACATAGAACGAGGCTAGCTAGTCACTTTCCTGCACTATAGAGACTGTTTACTTCCTGGTGAATATAAAGGGTTATGCTCACTCATTAATTGTCATTATTGTCAAAGATCGGCAGGTTCTGGTTCAGCTGGATGGAAGTGTGAAGTGTGCATGGTGAGTCATTGCTCGCTCTAACCTGTTCTTTGTCCACCGACAAAGAACTCTAACTCTAACCTGTTCTTTGTCCACGGACAATGGCGAGAGAACTGCTGTGCAAAATGTGTATCTGTCATAAATGCATAGAAGTAATGGATAACGTGCCTACTCAGTCCAAAATAAACAGGAATACTGTGGCAAAACACTTTATTCAGGTTCCTGCTGTCTGTTCCGCTTTGCATTCACCTGGAGTCATGCAGTAAATAGTCAGAAAAATAAAGAATATTATGATAAATGACACAATATTGATCTGCATGTTGAAGTGGAACTGAAACCCTGAACGCAGAAGCTAAAGTTATTATTCCTTGTCGCTCTAATGTTTCATTTTTTGGTGCTAAGCTAGAGAAGCCAAATCCAGCACAGAATGTTAAAATGCAGCTTAAAGCAGGTACGTTCATCCTCATCAGCTGAGGTAACACTGACAGAGGAGGCGACAGACTGCTGAGAATTGTGGGGGAGTCAAAAACACGCTAGGAGACAGCGATCAGAAGCCTGGAGAACCCTTTAATCGTGTCTACAGGAATATGAATCACCGCGTTACTTTATCTAAACGAGTTAGCATATGATCAAAATGAGGATCAAAGCTGGGATACTAATGTGCATGTAGATGACTCAGTGCTATAGGCTTCATTATTGATGTCTGTGCATCTGTCTGACTGCTGAACAAGTGGATAATTTGGATAGATTTCCTAAAAAAAGTAAATAGATAAAATAGGAATCAGCATTTGGTTAGCTGCTTTACTTTTTGCATGTCATAATTTATTTACTGGTTTGAGTGTCCCATGTTGTTTTGCCCATTCCCCATTACTGTTAACGATACATGTTAATTAATCATGCTAATGATTTGTGAATATGTGTGTGTGGATCATATCTGGCTGTTTACTGAGAATAGTATTTGGGTGTTGATGTGTGCTAATGTGGGGTAGCATGCAGAACTCTAAAAATAAATTTCTTCTCATGTTTGAAATTAGTCTGGAATCAGCTCTTTCCTGTAATTACTCGATTTGGGAACAACTGATGCTCTCAGTTAGTAAAAAATACATATTTCAGCTCCATACTGTCCATATATTTGATGTGATCAGCCTTATTATTGTTGTACTTGCTGACACTGCTTTACATTACATCACAGCCATTTTCTCCATTTTGGGGTGGGTGTAGCAAACTGCCTGAAATGTAATGTAATTATCCATGGGTATACAGTCAGCCCCTGGGTTATGAATGAGTTCCATTCCCACGGCTGTTCGTAAGTTTGATTTGTACGTAAGTTGGAACAGTTACGTTAAGGTGTGTATCTAGCGTATATATTTTATCTTTCTATGCATAAGAAACATTAAAGAAACACTTCCAGATATCCTAAAACATCATAAACATAATGGAGAGAGAGAGAGAGAGGGGGGGTATAAAAAAACATGTATGTTAACACTTACTCTGCTCCTATTGATGTTTTGCACGTCAGAAGAGGCATCGTAATACTATTATGAATCATTGTATGTAACTCAAATTTTTTAATTTAATAGGTTTTATGGTGGTCGATTTGTAAGTACAGGTTGTTCATAATCGGATGTCATAAGTTGGGGACTGCCTGTACTTAGAAATTGTTGGAAAATGTTCCAAATGTTGGAAATTGCATTTTGACATCATTTTCCCAAAAATTGATTCATGTTGTTTTTTTGTTTGTTTTTTTAGATACTGATTGTTTGCACAGCAGCAATTTGTTTTCTGTCAGATTTTTTTTCTGTTATTATCATGTGATTCTCAGCGGTTTTTTGATCATCAAAATAAACTGAAAAATTCCCAAACAGCAAGAGATTTCATGCCTCCACAAAGGCCCAACAGTCCTCTAATTTGCTTTTTCCAATTTAAATTCAGACTTTTACTGTCATAGTCCTGAAATCAGATGTCTAACAGTGTTAATCATGCAATTTCATTGATTATCCTCTACTGATCTATATCCATAACTGCTAAAACTATGTCAAAACCATTTTTTGCTGAATCAGCATCATTTTACCTACACATTGATGGTAGTTGCATGTTGAGGTTTTCACGGGTTCACATGCTTCCTTGGAACTGAGACCCAGCCTGGAACTTGAGTCCCAGCAGGCCCAGCAGGATTTAAATTATATTCAGTCTAATTGGGTGATATTGCCTTGGGTCTTTGATCTGTGTATACCCAAGTGGATCCAAGCAGACCCAAGTGGATTCCCTATTAGTTCTGATCACACAGGGAGACATAATCCCAGCAGAAGAAAATGTGCTTTTCTGAGGTGAAATGGCAAGCGTGAACTGAAGGGCAGGAGAAATGGAAGTGTTTCTTGCTGACATGAGGAACAAGTTGAAAGAAAAACTGCTTCTTAATTACTGTCCCCAGGTTCTCTTTCTGGTCAGACTTTTTCTGGAAATGAATTTATGTACAGTACGTTGCATTCAGAAAGGTTTTCCAAAGGGTCCAAAGACCTCTAGTTGCATCTTTCTTGCCTTATGTACAGAAGACAGTAAGACAGTTAGCACATATTTTAATCTGGATCAATAGCTGGATCTGGACTAAATTGTACCTGTTGATTGTCCATCATAGAATACAGATGTGTAATTTTGTTTTCATTAAAATTGGTGTTTTCAAGAAATGAGCAAACATATCGACAAATGCCCTGCATCTGTTTTGCAATGTGGTTCTGCCTCAAAATGTAACTAAACTCTTCTTCATTCAAGTCCCACCTAGCTACAAAATGTCATCAAACTTCATCTGAGCCTTTCGAGATATTCTAACAGACAGACAAATAATAATCTTTGCTTTCAAAGCTTTGTAAATCAGGATGAAGTTACTGTAGCTTAAAAAGTTTGAAAAGCTAAACCTGACATACCCTGAGATTACAGATCTGTATTTTAAAGTTATTATTAGCATGATTATTGCGAGCTGTTAACACTCTTTTGATGTATTCAGCAGTAATGTGAGGCAGTTGGTAAACTGTGACTCTTTGAAAGATTACGCTGCTCATTGTAAATTGCATGCCATGCCTGTTGAGTTTCAAAGCCTCAGTGCCCCAGGTACCGACCATCTGGTTCCTCCCAGCGGACGCCAACAACTTGAAAGCCAATAGCAGGGCTCTGAGGTTTGTGCCACCAACCCAAGTGTAATGATCGATTTTCACCGTGCATCGTGCATCCTTGGCAGGCTAGAAAAAGAAAGACACTGGGCTGCCGAGCACAGTGTAATCTCCCCACGACACGCTGTTTGACACGTGCTGCTGGGGGAAAGATTGTTGAGATTTGAGCATTGATCCACATACTGGCCTTCTGCACTGGCACCTCTCATTTGAATAAAAAAGGGGAATATTTTTCGTGTAGCGGCCATCAAAAGAGTCAATATGTCGTCACAGACTGCAGACCGGGGGTCGTGATCCACAAGGGACATTTGTAGGAGAGTGAGAAGGTGATGTGAATAACTAATGAGGGGGAAGGCGTAGCGCAAGGGAGATGATTGGAAGGAAGGAAATGAGAGGTAATCAAGACAGAGAGAGAGATGTAATTTTTGTGCCTTGTGAATGACATACTAATAGTCTCATTCTGAAAGACAAGGAAGATGGTTTGAGATGTAAAGGACATGAGATATATTACAGTACTGCATCATTAAGATGAGTTATTTAAACCACTTCTTTAGACTATTGTATTACTCCTTTCAAATGCTTGACCTGACTTGGAAATACTAACCAGCAAATGTCACGGTGGTTGGAGCTTCACTTTAATTTGTGCTGTGCATATTCATAGCAATGAGCACTTACACTCATACACATAATTAGCCCTTGTTTTAGGGTTGATAGTTGTTCAAATACGCGACGAGAGAAAATCTCTCTGCTGCATATGATTTTGATGTAATGTTTAACGAAAAAGCCAGGTAACATTAGAAAGCCCTTTTTCCTCTCTCCACTCTCATAAATTAACTGACCACTAAGACAAGCCTCTTATCACTAAAAGGTCATAAACTCGCTCAAGGGGGCTGTTAAGTGTGTCCTCTGGCTCTCTCTCACACCTATTCCACTGCCTTGCCAGAACATTTAACATGAGACCGTCTAAAAGCAGCTCAAATTGTAGGCACCTACTTGTTCCACTAGTGATGTTGGAATGGTGCCATGTTGGAGGAAACGGGGGCCCGGGTCTGCATCTGCTGGTGAGATCAGACTGGAATCAGAAGGTAGAAATCATGAAAAATGCATGAAGACTCCAAAGATGTCTGAGTCTAATTGTTGAGCGATCGATAAGTAGGAAGATTCAAACAGTTATCAGCCTTGTTTCAATGAGTTATAGCCTCACATCCAGCGTCTGGCCCCTTTTTTTTTTTTTTTTTTTTNTTTTTTTTTTTTTTTTTTTTAACTGAGTAGTAAAACCACATATCCAGTCCTTTTTTTTCTTTTTGACCCAGCGGGAACAAACTGATTAATTACATCTGAGTGCATTGTTTTCCATCTGGCAGGGTTACAAATCTCCCCAGGATGAATGACTACCTAAAGTGCCACCATTTCGTCTGCAGTTAGATCTTTTTGCCATTAAAATGGCAATAATCGGAGGATAAATTGGCTATTTGCTCTAGTAAATGAAACAATGTGCTTATTAACATGTATATTAGCTGCATTTTTCTCGATATGTATAGACACTAAGCCACAGGGGTTCCTGAATTTGAGTTAAGGCAATTTATTGAGTATATAGCGAGAAGAGTTTCATAAAATATGAATGTGAGGCTGAGAGGAAAGGAGCTCATAAGCTCTTTATTTCTTTCAATACACAGGAAAAATAAAAAAGAAATGTCTGACTTTCACTACAAACACCAACATGAAAGATCCCAAGTTCATGTGACCTCACACACTCACACGAGTGTGTTTATTTCACCGATAGAGTGACTAGCTTTTAATTAGAAGTTGTCTGTCAATTTTCACCTAAAAAGCTGCATTATTTAAGAAATCCTTGACGAACCAAGATGATAAATTTTTTTGACTTATCAAAAGTTTAACATTTATTCAGAGCCTGCCAAGTTTCTACTTATCTTCAGAAAAGAAAAAAAAAAAAAGATTCTCCTTAAAAACTTTGTGCGGGAAGAAATTCTACAAATGAATTAGAAAAAATCAATGACTTTTACATTGAGTGTTGAAAGTTTTTAATTTTTTTAACAAAATTTTTGAAACTAATTATTCTAAAAAATATGGATGGATAAAATGACGGATTCTACAAAACAAAAATGAATGATTACTGACTGCAGAAACATTTATTTTATTTTTTTTAAATTTCAATTACTATTTCTTACATCGATAAATGTTTTGATTCTCAAAATAAATGCTGTGCAAAAAGAAATTTTATGATTTAATAATAGAAAAAAAAAATAAACCATTGGTTCTTGATAGTTTTGGATTTTTAATTTGTTTCCAGAAGGTTCTTAAAAGTAAGTCTGAAAAAATATCTAAGGTCCACTGAAAAATTGAATAAATTTCGAAAAAAAAAGATTGATTGATTCTCCAAAATTAAAAAGAAAAAAAACAGAACTTCCTCCCACACTTGATTGTCATGTGATCCAATCTGACTCTCATACTCGCTCTGTAAGGTTTGTCAGAAATGATATTCGCAAGTCAAAAGCTTTTTATTTTTATTTTTTTTTTACAGTGCAGCTTTGTAGTTTTAAATGACGAAATGAATAAAAAAGCAATATTAAAATAATCCAGATGCCAGCACGTGTCAAGTGAAAACATGTCCAAGGTCGCCTGATTTCATGTTCGTGCCTCCATTTGATCCGCAGCAAACATGTCATGAGGATAACGGAACTAAGACAGGCGTGAGAATGGAGGGTGAGAAGAAAGGAGAAAGAGACATGTGATCCTTTATTGAACGAACGCTCGCAGTCTCAATGCGAAGCTTCATGAACGGTGGAAAATATTATACATCTCTTTTCTTTCTTTCATTTGTTCTTTCTGAGATACAACCAGAATGCAAATTGTACTCTCATACGCAAGTTGAAGCACAAGTTGTTGGATGGAAAATGGATTCTTTTACCAGCAGCGTATTTTTCTCTTTCAGGACACAGTCGGAGTTTGAGAGACAAAAAAATGATTCCGACATGTTGATGTAAAAACATCAATCTGCCAAACTAGCATCTAAACAGACTACGGGAATTCTAAAGCTCCTCAGACACTTGAGAAACCCTGTAATTAATATGAATCCCTCAAATCACAGCAGGGAAGAAAGCTGCTTTGAACATTCAAAATTCACTGAACTGCTTAGACACATTGCTGCACAATCCTGTCTCCTCATATAACCCGTGTTTTTTAAGTTACTCTTATACATCTCTGTGCACAGACAACCAAAGAACCAAGAAGTTTAGAAGAACACGCTGAAACTGAAGTATCCAGGGAGACAAGGAAGTATTCAGGCTTTGATTCAGCTTGTTGCCTACCACGATGTGTCTCTGAATATTGAATCAATAAGGCACCACAGCACAGAAGAAGCAATATGTAATTTACCTCAGACACTGCACCCAGGAGAGAGAGCGTTGTCCACGTAAGAGCCATCGTTCATCTAGAAACACGAGGTGGCAGCCACCATGGACGCAGAATCTTCACATTATATGGTGTAGAATACACATTGCGAAGATTCTGTAGTATTCGATATGTACTGGTTTATAACAAAGAGGGGTAGACAAAATAATGTAAGCATAAACTTATTTGCCTTTTACACCTTTGAACCTTCTTTTGTTTCACATTAAGAAATTGAGACCCAGTGTAGTCCCAGAACTGTCATTCCTGAAAAAGTGTTGTAGTTCCTACTCCAGAGAAATGTTCTATGAGAGCCTCCTCATAGAGCATTTCCACCAACACGGAACAGGCTCCATTCTGGTTTGTGGAGTTAATTTGGAACAATTTTTTTGGGAGACGTTTTGTTGGAGATGATGTTTTTGTTGGAGATATTAAACCATAGCATGGACCCTCAGGATTAGGAAGGCACATTGGGTGTTTAGAGTTACTGTAATAGAGTTAATAACTTACAAAGAAACATGGAAATGAAGTGGCTTTCGCAGTATAGATCTCACTTCCTCTATTTTCCATAATCCTCATAATAGTCGATCCCACTATATAGTTCCTACTCTGGATATTTCTGGGTAAAGTAGTTCCCACTTTAATTCCGAACTTTGGGTCCAAAAGCACCTTTGATTACAATGCAAACATTGCTTCAGAGATTGAAAGTCAGTCAAGCAGAAGGTATGTAACAGAGCTCCAGAGTGATGGAATCATCTGAACCCAAACTGTGCATCAATTACAGATGCAGAATTATTTAATATATTAAGGGGAACAGATTGGAAAATTAGGAAAACATGCTGTGTGCCAAACACACACTGAATCAGCAAAGAGGAGCAGCAGCAACAAGCTGAAATGCACCAGCAGGTATACAACATGATGATATGTGTGTGTGTATATATATATATATATATATATATATACACACACACACACACACACAGNGATGATATGTGTGTGTGTATATATATATATATATATATATATATACACACACACACACACACACAGTGGGGTCCAAAAGTCTAATACCACATAGAAAGTCTGTGATGTTTTCCATGTAAATCTGGAAATAATTAGAAAGTCTGACATCACAAGAAGCTCTGTGGAACATTGTCAGATCATGCTGGGATAACTTGGCTCATCAGGTTTTGCACAAACTTGTGGAGTCCATGCTAGCTGAAGTTCAGCTGTCATTAAAGTAATAGGGGAGCGTACCAAATCCTAAGATATTTTGAAATTCATGTACATTTTTCAAAGATTCAACTTTCCATTTTAATTGTTAAGACAATGTTATCATTTGTAATGAAAAATCTTGTATTAAATTAAAGAAGAATGCAAAATAGAAGCATTTTAACAGTGGTCTCAGACTTTTGGACCCCATTGTGTGTGTGTGTGTGTGTGTGTGTGTGTGTGTGTGTGTCTGTCTATCTATCTATCTATCTATCTATCTATCTATCTATCTATCTATCTATCTATCTATATATCTATATGCATCCATCCATCCATCCATCCATCCAGTATAACGAAATGTTAATGACCAGAAAAACAGTTAAACCATTGGGGCAATTATCCTTTTAATTAAAAAATATTAATAGTTAAGCCTTGAATGTGCATTTAGAAGCTATTTTAGAGGTGTCTGCCACAACTTGGTACACCATTGCTTTGTCTTCTTAATATCTTTATCTCTAACAATTTTTTACAGTAGTGTAATGCGCACCAACACATTGCATTTTCTTTAGATGTCAGTTATATAAATGATCCCCTGTGGTGATGGAATAGAACGTACAGCTATGAAATTTACTTCAGAAACTGCATCTGTTTTCCTGTATTGGCTGTTTTCTGTGAAAGCGTATTTACATGATGAGATGTATGTCAAATGCTTAATTACTTTCATACCATTGGATTATTGTGTTTTCACTGACAGCTTGTCAATATGTAGTGTTTGGTTTCTCTCTGTATCTGAAGATGAAATATGTATGAAGCAAAAATATGACATTCCGTATAAGATATTAAGATCTTATTCCAACTTAATTAGTGATGTCTGAATTATGCAAAAGGCACACAAAACTATTGTACACACAGACACACACTGAGTTTATTTCATAGAAACACCATTAGGAATCCTAGTTTTTCCAATGGTTAAGCAACAAGTTGATTTTGATTATGTATGATATAGATACCATAATACATAAGACTGTGTAACTAAGATCCCATTTACACCTTGCATTAACATGCAAATTGGAATTCAGTCTGATCTGTCAGACCACATATCAGTGTAGTCCATCTCACTCACATTGTGGTCAGATCTCAGAGGAGATGTTCATATTTGTGGTCTGCAGCGCGTTCATGAGATAAAATCTGCCCACAAGTTGAAAATCTTCCTACTCCCTCTTGTTAATAATTATTTTTAATCAAGAGTTGTGACTTGTCTTAAATGAGAACCTGCATATAGAACCCATGTGAAAAAGGTAGGTTATTTACAAAATGCACACAAGCTTTAAAAGACCATACTACCCATTTTGCATGTTTGAGCCTAATATATTCAGTTTTCATACATGTTATGTTACTGATAATCATTTCCCAAAGGATAAAACCGTATTTCAGCTTTCCTGATATTTTGCAAAATCTCTTAATCTTTCAAAATCAAATATTCAAGTGATACACCCACCTTAAAAATCGATGCTTCACCTGCTAATAGTTTCACAAAATTATGAAGTCACGATCATTCAAAATTTTTCGATGAACGCAGGTCTGCTTTTGGGACTATATTCCCTGTTGGAGACATACATTCACTCCGTGCTTTTTATTACATTTAAAGGCTAAAGTTACAAAACTTCGAAAAAACCTGAATACACATGTTGTTCACGTTAATGGATTACCTATCCCAAGAACTTTTCAAGTATCAACAAGTTGATTTTAATAGCATACTAGAATGAACTGAAACNCTATCCCAAGAACTTTTCAAGTATCAACAAGTTGATTTTAATAGCATACTAGAATGAACTGAAACCAGTGGCAGTCTGGAAGGTAGGAATTCTTTTTTTTAACTCACTGTTCCAGTAGTATGCTTTGGGAAATGATTGTCAGTAAGGTTAAAATTGAATATATTAGGCTCAAAAGTGCAAAACAGTGGTATGGTTCTTTAACAGCGTAACGACCTGCCTACTGAGATCTGATCATAATGCAGGCAGAGTCCAGAAAAAAAAAAAAAANAAAAAAAAAAAAAAACAAATACAAGTACCAACATCAGATGTCATTATCCAGATACAGAGATCACATTTTAATGCAAGGTGTAAAAACTGGCCTAGCTGAATGTCTCCAGCTGTGACATGGCCATCGTTTGGAAATTATGACCAAATCTTAATGAGGTTTATGACCTAATCTTTACTGCGTAACAGTATTTGGAAATAGTGTTCATCAGGCAAACTAAAAATAACATGTTTGGGTCTCACTCGAGCTGAGTAAACAAACAATGTTGCTACATGTGCTAAAGCATCTCAGCTAATCCAAAAGTGTTCTGGTTTTACATCTTGCCAGCTCCTGAATTTTTAAAAAAAACATAACACAAACAGGGAGAGCAGCTTGCAGATGACATTGCAGTATGGAATATAAATTTTCTGGTGGTAAACACGGGAAGATCGTTTCACTTAATAGTTTTGCTATCCTGTGTCATTATGTGTAACCATTAGTTGGGTTTCAATTTCTCAGCATCTTTACACTTTATGTCCACCAAACTGAGAGCTCCACTCTCAGCCTGGGCAGGAGAACCAGATGATGATGATGATGGTGATGACCTAGATTGCATTTTGTGGAGTTGGATTGTGTGTGTGTGTGTGTGTGTGTGTGTGTGTGTGTGTGACGGTAAACAAGGTGGGAAGCTAAGCTGGCCTTACTCCATCTGGCCCTTACAAACAAAAGGCCGAAACATTACGATCCTCCGCAGAGGGAGGGTATTAAAAAGTTTCTAACCACTCATAAATCCCTCGTCGTTATCCGTATGCTGTAATATCTTTGCACAACGAGGCTTGCCAGACGTTCTTGGCAGCATCTCACCCCACCCTGCATCCAGCTAGGCTGCGTTAATTTGCTCATTTTCCCTCCTCCAGGGAGATCCTCCTTCCAAATAGGGCAGCTGTGAATCTGTAAACACTGCTTCAGTAGAGAACATTAACCTCCAAGCCGCAGCATCCTCACACCTCACTGCGCGTACCACTTAGAACTGTGACTTGAAGAAGACCTGAAGAAAAACTTCAACTCTTTGAAGATTTTAACTCTTTAACTCTTCATTTCCTGCTTCAGTCATCCCAAATAAACCTTTCCTTATTTCCATTCTGCCTCTTATTGTGACAAACCAAATGGAGCGATTAAAATTGAGTGCTATGCCTAATTAGTGCTCAATTGGAGGTTTGATGCAAGGAAAAGCATCGTATAAGGCTTTGCTGTCAAATTCCCAATCTATAGTATTTACAAATGTAAAACGGGCTCTGTCTCTGTTAATAAGGAGCTAATGAGGACTATTATACTAATCACAGTACACAGTCAGTACAAATGATTAGTAGCAATCATGCAAGCAGTTTTTCATTTTGATTTGCATTTAACAGTGAACTCTGTGTATCATCACTTCAGTTTTAGATATTTGATTTTTACGTGGCTGCAATAGCATTATATGGGGCATTTTTTCCCTAAGTAGTTTTTTCTTAATTTTTATAGTATAATATAGTGGTATGTATTGAAATTATCAAAGTGGTAAAACGTGAGGCTCACACCTACAGAAATGCATTTAGTAAGACAACTAATATGTCCTAAACTTCAGTTTTGATTAGTTCTTTACTTCCGTAACAGGTTTATGTCATCATGTGACACATTTTAACACATCTAGTTAGCCACACCTATGAAGCATGAGGCTAGTTCAGACCTGATGCAGCTGAACAGTCAGAACAGAGTGGGCTTTTCTGGAAGGGACCTTAAAGAGACCTGTTTTCACTCAGTGTGTGTGGTGGTGCTGCAGTAAGGGAGAGCAGAAATGGATCAGAGGGGAGTAATTAATAAAACCAGAGGCTAACTACAGTGTTACACTAAATCACTGCCATGTCAACTGTAGCTCATTCATAAAGCTCCTGTTTGTTTCGTTTGAATCTGTTTGTGGTTCTGCTTCTGTGACACCCATCTTGGCATTTCTGACAGCAAAGTTCCATGGCAATCGATGGCCTTCCTCAGCCAAGTCACCCTCCTCCTTGTGCATTCAAGCAACTACTACTGAAAAGTTTACTATGATGCTCGAATAAAGCAGACTCAAATTTATCATTTAAATAAACCAATGAATTAACTGAGTATCTATCAAATTTATTGATAACTAACACATGGGAGATTTTTATATTGATGAAATTTACTGTCAAACTGATATAGGTTTTTCTTCTTTTCTGTGTATATGCCGTGTTTTATGTCTAACTTACTCAATATGCAAATAAGGAATAACTTAGTAATGGCTCTTTCAACAAAAGCCATAAAAGAGACAGGTAATGGACACTTATGAACAAGGTGCAAAACAGATGGTAGCATCATGCATGCACGATGCTATCTGCCTGTAACACCACGTTAAATTGCTGTGTTTTTATAAATTATCCTTAATGTATTTTTGTGCATAAAAGCATGGAAACATTTCTCCTGAATACAAATGAATCAAAGTCTGTCTGCTTTAAGATGAGAAAGTTTACATCTACCATACATACAATCTGATTTCTGAATCCAAATCGAACCAAAACACATCCTATAATCTCCCACATCAATGAGTTTTGCCTAATGATGACTGCAAACTCCTTGAAATTGAAACTGTTCCTCTCCTGCACTTCCATTGCAGAGCTTAATGGCTGCATCACGGGCTGAGACTCTCCTTAAACACACGCCTCTGAGGCTTTCTCAGCCAGCTGACAGCCACCGTGCTACACCGCCGACATCTGCAGGCATAATTAACTTTTCCTCTGCTGGCCAGCGTGCAGGTTTAATTGATCTCAGACAGAGCCGGGATGGGCTTTGCGACACATACACACACGCGCGCTCCCTCTTTTATGCTTGAGCAGATAGGTTAACACAAAGGAGGCAAGTGATGGTGTTTGTGCACATGGATTACAAAGAAAGTCGTGCACATGCTCACATGGAGGCAGGCAGACACACATACACTGAAGCAAAGTTTGAAGAGTTTAGAATCAAACAGTAAGCATTGTGGGAGTCTCTTGATTTGTAATTAATCAATCGATTACAACAAAGACTTGACACAAAAAAATCCATTAGCATATTTAGTGGTTTTGAACTACGGGAACAACTTTCACAGAGTACTTTTGCCAATTATGTTGATTACATACTCTGGTCTTTTCTTTGATCATCCCACACACTCACATTCTATATGTACTTTCTGAAGCTGAAGGGGTTTTGAAGAAATGAGCTCAGCGCTGGAGAAAGTAATCACTCAGCTGGTGGAAAAAGGAGCATTTACTCTACCGTTTAGTAATTCTTTTCAAAAGTGAGAAATACCAAGTTTACAGTGCTTTTATTTCAGGATTTGCTTTCCATAATATGATGTATCATTAGTGTCTTTACAGGAATGTAGGAAACACACCAAATGACAGCAACATAACTCCCATTAGTGCAGGAAAACAGAAAAATAAAGCAGTGTTTAAGCGACATGTCAGATCATTTCAGTGGGAGGAATTCAAAAGAAACTAGCTCTTATATAAGCTGATATTGTAAGAACAAAGCATTTTTTTTATATTCAAGGCTTTATGTCACTTTGAAGATCACCATCTAATTATGACTATGAAGGTTCTCAGTCATCCAGGTCATTGGATGTCCAGCAGCAGTTGTCCAAAATAACTGGAATTGCTGTTTTTAAGGACATTTTCAGACCCATATTCCATTTGCTTTGAATTTGAATTAGGGATTAAATTGTTAAATGTTGCATTTACTGGTTTGTGTGGTTTGGTTTCACACAGGAAAACATTAAATCAAAGCAAAACGTACAATAGAAGCAAAAAGTCTTGTGAGAATGTTTGCTCCGCTCATTTATCAGAAAGGAGGTAGGAGAAAGAAGTCAAAACAGGAAAAAGTTGACTATGCCAGGATAAATTAACACGGAACAAAGATGGAATTTGGATGCTTTCCTTATAGTCATCATTTGGGCCACAAACCAAGAAAACTATAAGCAGAGGCTGAATTTGTCTTCAAAACGTGCAGAAAACTAATGTGCTGCCTTCAAACGGCCGAACATGAGAATGGAGTAAGTTTGATATGTGTAGACCGTTTCACAGCATCCGTTGGATTTGCTATGGCTAATAAAGTACGCTAAAGTTTTAAATGATCTGAGAAGCGTCTAATGTAAAACAAACTTTACTGCAGTCGTAGTTAAGCTTTAACCTCATGCAACTCTCTCAGGTTTTAGATCTATTGATAGAACAATAGATTGCCTCATAGTTGGTTTGGAAGAAGTACGGATCATGTTCACAATAAAAGTGAACTGCTCCAGAGTTAATTTAGAACTGGACCGACTCCACCTCCTCAAAACTGCCTGGATGCAGCCGTTTTGGTCTGTGCCTGGATGCGACTGCTGTGTTCAGACCTGCCCAAACGAAACGTACCAACAGGTGAAACGAACCCCAGTTTGATGGAACCAGATCAAACCACGGAGTTGCAAAACCACCCTCAGTCTCAACACTTCAGGAACACCAGACTGAAGAGAAGAGGAGAAGCTGAACAGACAGAAAAACACACTCATCCCATGTGGCTAGCAGTCAATGCAGACAAATACCAGAACACATGCAGTAGAGCTCTGCATGGGCCTTGGGATTCGTCTGGCCCCAAATCGGGCCGGGTGCTTCGGGCTGAATTTCACAACACTGGCTTGGGTCCGGGCCGAGCTTGGGCTTTTNTTTTTTTTTTCCATCCTCTCCACTGACAGTCATAACACCTCCTGATGCTGCGCTCACATGTTGGCGCTCAGAAACTGCAGCCATCACTGTTTTCTGAATGCTGCAGCAGCAGCTGACAGCCGCTGCTTTTACTTTGAAAAGAGCCAAAAACAAAACAAAACAAAAAAAAAAAGACTGCAGGCCTTGGGTCGGGCTGGGGCCGAGAATTTCATTAAGTCTAGGTCTTCGGGTCAGGTTCGGACAGAACTGTGTAGGGCCAGGCCAGGTACGGGCCTAAAATTGGGGTCCATGCAGGTCTCGAATATACAGTATTGATCTTTTGTCATAACACAGCTTGAGGCGCCATGACCAAAAAAACAGATGCAATATTAGAAAAAAATAAATAATTGTAAAGTAAAGAAACAAATACAACTATTAAAGGTACAGAATGTGGAAGTCTGTACCGTTAGTAACGTGAATGGGTGCATGTGTGAATAGTGAGATGCTGGCTACATGAGAGCATTATGGACATATATGGAATTATTTGCTGTATTTGTTTTGGAAATAATTCCTATAATGTGACTGCAAGTTGAAAACACACACATTGCCTCTTTGGATGGCTCAGTTTGGCCACTGAAAAGGATTAAATGGCAACCATGAGGGATTTGCTGTGAATGTATAATTCATCATGAAATATATTGTCATACCACCCATCAGTGCTACATTCTCTAGCTTCAGTGAGCAGGTTCCTGTCAGCATATTTCAAAATCTCCCCTCCCAGCTGCTTCTGATGCATAACTCAGAGCTGTTTACCATTTTATGATGGGGATGTTTCATGGAAAATGATGCTTGAGAAGTCTTAAATTGGAGTAAACGAAAAGCTAAAGCAGTTCGGTTAGATGTCATTTGAAGGACTTTTTTTTTTTTTTTTTTCCCCACTTTTGTATTAGAAAGTGTAATTCTACAGCTAATACTATGTGTGGCATTTTTATTAATGTTTTACTGAATACCATATAACATAAACAAGCAGTTAATCTGACAGCAAATGAAACTAAAGCGAGGTTATATTTACAGATTTGTTGTTTTGTCTTTCAGAAGTATAGATTTGCTGTCTTTATATCCATAGAGCATGTGATATTTTCCTCCGATATATCTTCATCTTCCTCTCCTCTAACCCAATAATTGTCTCCTTTCAGTACATAACAGTAAAGTCTCCGTGTTTTTATGACATGGGAGTGGGGAGGCGCACCTCTTTACGATGCTGAGCATATTGGTAGAAAGATTTAAGAAGTTTGCACGATGAGCGGTGGGCTGTCTAGCGGCGCAGAACATGCAGCGCTCTTTGAAAATGCGATCATAAAGATGATGTCTCCCACATAGCCAAATAGTCTGCAGGTTACAGACACCATAACTGCATGAGCAGACTTCAGAAAACATTTGAAGTCCTGTTAAACTACACGGCATGAGAGTAGCGCCTTTTGAAAGATTTGAGGTATTGTTTGTACATCCAATAAAGCTTTTGAAAATACAACAGAATAAAGTGCCCTTTAAAAACTAATATTAGATTTTTCCCCATCAAAGAGGACAGCGTCGTCTTCCTGTTCTGTGCCTAAAGCAACCTCACAGTCTGCTATAAAACAATAAAACAACGTGGCAAATTTCTTTCTGTCTACATATTGTGGGTTGTGTTTATGTGTGATATCTATACCTATAGGCTATGTTTTAGGATGGATTATTAACAGATTTCAATTAAGTTGTTTAGAAGTTAAGCCATGGGCAAAAGGATGATCTTTTTTATTGTGTGTTTGCATATCTATGTACAGGATATGGATCACATCAAAAACATAAACAGGGATTTCCTGAATTTGCAAGTTGAGAATTTTTTAATATGGAATACTGACCTCATGATAAAAGGTTTATTCACACCTGTTTTGTATTGTCCTTTAATGCTAAATGACATCTCATCTACTCATCACAAAACCATGGAAATTGAAAGAAAAATTGAGGAAGACACTTGTAACATTAATTAGAACATCTCTTAATCGGTAACTTTAATGTTTTCCACAAAAACACAGACCAGAGGTTTTTTTTTTTTTTTTTTTTTTTTNTTTTTTTTTTAGTTTGAAAAAACTGAAATTTAGTCTCTGATTATGAGTAAAAAAAAAAACAAAATCTCTCACTCTGACATTTTGACATTTTCCACACTTGTTCAAATTTCCCCCAGATATCAAGAGGTTTTAGGAAGAAATTTGTTCCTTCCATCCTTTTGCATGCCAAACCCATCCAAACCTATCTGAAGTGATTAAAATAACCTTTCAACATTTCAACAAATTATCCGTTTTCTTCAAATTATCAACTGAACAATTTTTAGTGGTGAAATAAAATATTATATATGATATAATATATATATATATATATATATACACTAGATGCCAGAAGTTTGAGGCCACCCCCATTAATTAGTTTTCAAGAAGAATTTGTCAACAGTAACACATTATGTAGCCACTCTGGCTACAGAAATGATTAGTAATGAAGGCATCAATCTGTATTAGTGACCTGACCTGGGTTCAGTCATGCTGTGGGGGTGTTTTGGGGGAGAGAGATCTGTAGACTTGGTCCAAGTTAAAGGAATTATGAAGAAAGAAAATTACCATTCCATCCTTCAAAGACACGCNTAGACTTGGTCCAAGTTAAAGGAATTATGAAGAAAGAAAATTACCATTCCATCCTTCAAAGACACGCGATTCCATCCATTTTATAAATCATTGGTCAGAATTTCATTCTTCAACAGGACAACGATCCAAAACATTCATCAAAATTATGCTAAAATTACATCCATTCAAAAGAGAAGCAAAGGGTTTTGATAATTCTGACTTGGCCAGAAGGGGTTACTTTGATGAAACCAAAGTCTGAGCCTGAAAACTGAAAAGACTTCAAAGTGCTTTGACGTTGACTAATTCTTCTTGAAAACTAATTAGTTACATTTATTTTGTATATTTTTGTCATTTCCTGTGCAATACATTTTAAAACAAACTGTATTGATGTTTTTTTGTTTTTTTTTTTAATTTGGGGGTAGCCTNGCAATACATTTTAAAACAAACTGTATTGATGTTTTTTTGTTTTTTTTTTTAATTTGGGGGTAGCCTCAAACTTCTGACCTATAGTGTACATTATATATATTATATATGCCCTGTTTGTAAATTGTTTAATCCTCGCCACTTGTGACAGCGTTAGCAGATAAGATCTTCTAATTTTGCACGTTTTGTTGCTTGAAGGATACTGATAAATTTGCAACCTGTGTTCGGACAATTGAGTCGTTAGTTCTGTTTACTGATGATCGTTTCTGACAGGTAAACACAGTGTAGACACCAGCATTTACAGTGCCATGAAAAGTTTTTATTTATTTACTGTTTCTTTTATTTTTGTATATTTGTGTCAGATTTTTTTAGGCATTGGAAAGCTTTTTTCCTTTCCATTAATGAAATTATCCTTTAGAAATCTTATTTTCATGTTTACTCTGCTGCCTGAAGATCTGATACACTAAAGTGTGACAAACATGCAAAAATGCAAAAACAGAAGAAATTAGGAAGCCGGCAAATATTATTTCATGGCTCTTCATGCCAGGAGGCTTGTACTGTACTGTATGAACAGGCTACAAACCAATTAGCATTTTTTTATGATCAAAATAATTCTTGAAAAAGGAACTACTGTGCCTACGAACGCAATTACAGTATATGTAGCAGTGAGGGCGGCATGGTGGATTGCTGGTTAGCTTCTTAGCAAGCATGCTCCAGGTTCGAGTCTGACTGGGGCTTTTCTGTGGAGAGTGTTTTGGTTGCCATGTTTGCATGGGTTTTCTCCCACGCTCCAAAGACAGGTGAAGTGGAAACTTTAAACTGCCTGCAGGTGTGAATTTGAGTATGAATGAGGCTTTCTGTGTGTGTGTGTGTGTGTGTGTGTGTGTGTCAACCCTGAAAGGCTCCAGCCACCCACAACCCTGGACAGAATGAACACTATAGAGAATGAAGGGATGGGATATAGCAGTGATTTAAATGGATAATATTAATTTAAAACATGTTGTCTTATGAAAGGTACAGGAGAACATCACTTGTGCACTGACACACACAGACGCACACATTGTTCAGTGATTGGTCATTTTAATTTGAAAACATCTGCTCTGCAGTAAGTGGACTTATAATAGGGAAGAAAAAAAAAGGAAAACTCAAGCAGCACTGAATCAGAAGCTATAATAGCCTGTTGTGCTTCATGAGCGTGTGCACGTATATGTCTTTGGTTTTCTGTGTGCTGCTATGATGCTTGCATTTGTGTGCGCGTGTGCATGTGTATTTGTCCTGACGGCAGAGAGGAAGGAGAATTATTGTTCTCTCCGGAGAGCCTGAGACAGGAATCAAAGCTATGCAAATGGAATCTGTGTGGTGTGTTTGGTATAGATTTAGCTCCTCGCTGAGAAAAAAGAAAACAGATTGTGTGTGTGTGTGTAGTATTTGTGATCTGTCCCATCTTTCCCCTCTTAAAGGTGAGTGTATGCATGTGCCCGTCATTACAGATGCAGGTACCGAGGATCCAAAGTTAAAGATAATGATTTTTAAAGGTCATGCAAGCTTTAGTGAGCAAATCCACGGACACCAGAGATTGAAGAAAGCCTGCCGCGGTCACACAGGTTGTTCGGCATGTTGCCCGTCTTCATGTTTTATGCAACTCTCAGCGGCAGTGCTACTGTCCTTTCAGCCAAAGCGAGCAACTGCAAAGACAGTTTGGAAACTACAATCTGTCGCTTAGGCATGACATTAATGTTTGACATTAATTTAAAAAAAAAAGATGTATTTGTACCTGCTGGATTCAAGTCGGTTTATATGAGGAGTTCCAAAAAAGGCCACAAACAACCAAAATAGCCACCAGATAAATGAAGAAGCTTTCAAGAACTGACTGGAAGGCATGTTTTATTGTGTTATAGAAAGTATCTCATAAAAAGAAAGAATAGCATTTTAATGTATTCCGAGGCACAAATTAATGGTTGTAAGACTATGACGGACATCTTTAAAAGTAGGGGACGGAGAGGAAGGCTATGGTGGACAGATTTACAGACGTTTTACAGACAGATTTACAGATTTACAGAAATAAATCTCAAACTTTGAAAAATAGCTCCCATCATTGTTAATATAATATAATATAATATAATATAATATAATATAATATAATATAATATATAATTTCTTCATGAGCAGGATATTTGTTTTAGTGCTTAATTTGATGTGGATTCTGAGCATACAGAGCAGAATTAGAATGTAGATGCACGAATTTAAATTTACTACAGCAGCCTGTGTTTTTTTTTTTTTTTTTTTNTTTTTTTTTTTTTTTTTTTTCTACACAGCACACATAACAGATAGGCAACCTTTTTCAGTTAAATAGTATCCATGGCAACAGCATCACCGGGTCCCTCAATAAAGTAAGTGGCTGTGAAGACTGAATTAGGACCTTCATGACCTATCTATATTATTTGATATCTAGGTCAGCCACCTTATTGGGTTGTTGGAGCTGAGCTTTGTATGTTTACCTGAAGCAAAGATGTCTCTCTCTCTCTCTCTCTCTCTCTCTCTCTCTCTCTCTCTCTCTCATCAGTCTCAGTATATGAGCTTCTAGCAATGCATTAATATTCACACAGATTTCAGTTGTACGTTCTTGATATTGTTACTGTGGGTTCTTTTCCTCTGGCTAACAGACTGAAGGACTACTTTTTTCTTTTTTTTTCCTTTCTTTTTATTTTTTTAATTTTTTTGGAGTTTCGGAATTGTTCAGCAGCGTAGAGAGAAAACAATAAGGAAGCGTGATTCATTTACAGTGCAGGCCGACGCTCAGGTGGCAGGCTGCAGCACTTATCCATTTTGGACATTTACTTTCAAATTGCTCTATTAAGGGGGAAAAAAAAAAGATAACATCTTTAATGGATCACACCAGCAATCGTGCATGTTTGAGCCGCCCAATATATGCAGTACAAAATATGTATACTATTTTAGCAGTAAATTTCTTATTTTTTTCCCCCTACCTTCCAGACTGCCATTGATTTCAGTTCATTCCAGTACAATGTTAAAATCAACTTGTAAGACTTGAAATGCTTTTGAAATATGTAATCCATCACAGCGAACAAGATTTCTATTAAGTTTTTTTTTTTTTTTNCAGCTGCATGGAAGACGATGTATTTCTCCGCCAGGAAATATAGTCCCAGGAGAAGACGGCTTTTACCTAGAAATTTAAACAAGCGTGCCTTCTACAATTGTACAAAAGCGTTAGCAGGCTAAAACACTGAATTTTAAAATGATCTAAATAGTTTGTTTTGAAAGATTAGGGGATTTGAAACAATAAAAGGAAATCTAAAATACAGTTTGTGTTTTAGAAATTGCTTTCAGTAACGTACATGTATGCGGGTTGTGTATATATTGGGCTCAAACATGCACGATTGCCAATATGCCCCTTTAAAATCCCAGATTCTCAGACATATATCTTGTTTTGCAATTTGAAGGCTGTGAGCTTTTTCTTTCTTTTTTTTTAAATTTTTTTTATTTTTTGCTTGGGATATTGAACAGAATGCTTGTCCTTCACTCTCAGGAGACCATTTTGCTTTGAAATACTGAGCTGAATCAGTACACATAATAAGGCAATTAAAAAAAAAAAAGCCAAAAACTCCAATCAATACCAAAATGCACCGCACTTACCTACTAAACAGTCCACTCAAATAGCTCTAGACAACTGCTGGGATGTTGATCATTTTGACCTTTCTGGGAATTCTCATACCATTTCAGGACAGATTAGAAGCAAGGCGGGGACATTAAACGTGTTATCAGCACTCTCACAGGTTGAGCACATCCAAGGAGGGAGGAAATAATTATTCTTGATAGGATTTATCTTCAACTTCCTCATTTCCTGCTCTGTCTGACTAGAGGGGAGTGAAGGAGCCCTCCATGATGTTTGATCCCGCACAGCAATGCAATGAGCAAACGTGCATACATGCCCACGTACAGGCTTGCTTGCATATGAATTTTCCAGCCTGGCATTTCCTTTGCACTGTTCTTGGGGGCAAATTAAACAGACATGAGAATTAAACAGACAAATTACATAACCTGTAATGTTAAAAGGCTGCGGCATGGTATTTAAAGCAAATTGCTGGAGGACTCCTGAAGCCAGTGAATGCAGCACAAGGCCATGAATGATGCTTGCATTTTATTTATTTATTTTTTTAAAATTCTGTTTTATTTTTTACAGCTCTGTTGGAAAATACTGCTGTAGAGTTGATTGTCTTTCAAGGAACAGACCGTATTTTCAGCTGGTAATTGATGAGAATCTAGATACCAAAATCATAATTGCCTCTCGTATCCATATCATGGAGATATTTGACTAATTGTACATTGTGTAAGTTGTGATTTTTAAATCAAATAAATTTAAAAAATGGAAAAAAAAAAAAATTATAATAGTTACTCCCAAGAGGTTATGTTGTCACAAGTGTTTGTTTTTTTTAACAGCTGGATTACTTGAAAAGTTTTTTAAATGATTTCTTAAGATTTCAAGATAGGGCGCCTCAATAAAAAAAATTAATTAATTAAAAAAAATCATGCATATTTATTACCTTGACACTATGAATAGGTGCCATTTCATCTGGATGTGGAGGACAGAAATATATTCTTAGACAGGAATCACATTTATATTCTGTCTGTACAGTAACAAATGTAACAAATATGGCTAGAATCAGGGATAATACTGTGTAGCGCTAATGGTTTTGACATATATTTAATGGGCGGGNGTGCTCTGGTTTCCTCCCACCTCCAAAGACATTCAAGTTAGCTGAATTGGAAACTCTAAATTGTGTGTGTGCATGTGCGTGTGAGCCCTGTAATTGACTGGTGACCTGTCCAGATGCACCTTGCCTCTCGCCCAATGACCGCTATATAGACTTCAGCCCACCCCTGACCTGATTAAAGGACCATACCATGTGTTTTGCATTTTTGAGCCTAATATATTCAATTTTCATACACGTAACGTTACTGACAATCATTTCTCAAAGGATAAAACCGCATTTCAGCTTTCCTGATATTTTGCAAAACCTCTTAATCTTTCAAAATCAAATATTCAAGCTACACACCCACCTTAAAAATTGATGTTTTGCCTGCTAATAGTTACGTAAAATTGCAAAGTTGTGGTCGTTTAAATTTTTCAATAAACGTGGGTCTTCTTTTGGGACTATATTCCCCAGTGGAGACATACATTCACTCTGTGCTTTTGAAATTAAAAAATTACAAAACTTAAAAAAAAAAAAAAAAAAAAAAAACCCTGAATATACCTGTTGTTTGCGACAATGGATTACCTTTCATTTCGAATATCAACAAGTTGATTTTAATAGCATACCAAAATAAACTGAAACCAATGGCGGTGTGGAAGCTAGGAATTTTTTTTTAAATTCACCGTTCCAGTCGTATGCTTTGGAAAATGATTGTCAGTAACCTTGATGAAAATTGAATATATTAGGCTCAAACATGCAAAATGGGTTGTATGGTCCTTTGAGATAAGCGGGTATGGAAGATGGATGGATTGATGTATTTAATAGGTATGAAGATAAATCCTGAAACAATATTATGTCTCTTATGTTCTTTCTTTCTCTTTATGCCAATATAAATCATTAGAATACTAAATTTGTCTCTTCTTGTTCAACTTTGGAGGACGTATGTGGTTTAACCAACATTGTTCTTAAAACGTTTGCAACAATTTCAGGTGATGCAGTGATTTTTTTTTTTTTAAGCTATGCACACTATTCTTTACTTCATATAGGAACAGGAAAAACAGTCCAGACATATTTCGTGTGAATTTTACCTCCTACACAAACTGCCCGACTTGGCCATTTTTCATTTCGGATGACTTGCCATTTAGTTTTAAAGCCGCTACACATTCTCATTTTCTCACATTTGAGATTATGTGCCTATAATCACTCAACACAGCAAAGCGTTTTTCTTGGCACACCACAACAGAATGTTTATACCGGGGGAAACATGGACGAATTTGGTGTCTGTGTTCTTAGAACTTAAAGAGAAACTGTGCATTATCACCATAAGCGCTGTCTCTGGAAACCCATTTATTTCCTGTACAGAGCAGCTGATGTGTGCACAGTCAACAACGTTCTGAACAAAAAAGCCACAGGTAAAATTCCTGCTGTCGTCAAAGCCAAATACAAGTATGAACAGCAAAAGTAAAATTACTTCCTGGTCACATTCAAAGTTTTAAATTACTTAGGTACTTAATATGTAAGTACTTCTCTACTTTACTATTGGTCAGAGGTGCGTAGAGTAGCCAGAAACTGTACTTGTTACTTTATGATAATAATGACTCAAGTATAAGACTAGTCACCAAAATAATTACTTGAGTGAGAGTAAGAAAGTATCTATTAAAAAGATTACTTGAATAGTGAGTAACTTTAATCAAGCTTATTCTTTAGAATAATCAACAAGTTATAGAGTGTTCGACTGAGGAAAAAAAAAATGCAAAGTAGCCATATGTAGCTTCTAATACAATCCAAATCATATCATATAAAGAAACAGTAGACAGTAAAAAATCAAATATTAACCACATAACAAATCATGACAATTCTAGCCCCAAGACAGTTAGCTAGGTTAGCTTCATGAATTTGCTCAGAATAGAACAGGAAAACTTGAGTTAGCATTAGCAGCAGCAGCTAGTTAAGTAGTTAAAGTTGCAGCTTACCGCCACATTTCCTCAAGTTCCATGTTGAGTTCTTAGAAGCTGAAATGTCCACATAAGCTGAAATTTTGAGATATGTTATGGAAAAATGACATTTATTGCTTATGCATTGCATTAATCATTGATCATGACGATATAACCCAGTTAAATTTCATTTAACATTTTGCCCTGAATGACCTCATTAACAATATTCTTGTCCTGTGAGAAACGGTGTGTATTCTGATGGGAATATTCCAGTAAGCAGAGAGATGTAACAATGTTCTTTCTTATGAGAAAGAGCTGTGTATTCTGAAGGGAATGTTCCAGTAGCAAAGATATGACCTGGGTGAAGGTCTTCTTCCTGATCCTGTGCTGGGAAAGTAACTCAAAAATGTGAAGCTGATAGAAAAATGAACAGTTGATAGAACAAAGTGCACCTGTTTCCATATCAACGAACATGGATGATAATGTTTGTATGTGGCTATATTAGATGACTGTAAATTTGTCTCGCTGAGAGACATTTGCAGAACGTAGCGAAGCTCTTCTCTTCTCTCCTACTTGCAAGCACTGTAATACAAGACTGTTTTAAGAAAGAAGTACCCAGAGTTATATTTGTGTCTCACATTTATTTAAAGAATATTTCTACCACATGGTGGATGAGAAATTTCCATGACAAAGATGAGGGTATTTAGAGGAACAACAGGAAAACTAAAATATGGGTTTATGTTTTTTGAAATTGTTTGTTTGTATGCAGGTTGTATATATTGGGCTTAAACGTGCACAATCATCCTTTAAGTGTAGAGTACTTTATAAAAAATGGACTTTATTTTCAATGTCATTTTTCCTCACTTTTGCCTCCTGCAAATCCAAATGCACTCTGTGAACATTAGTTAAGCCTATAACTACGAGGAGTAAGAGTGCTGTGTCAAAAAGCACCAAAAAATGGTGAAAGAGTAGCGCCTTGAAAGGAATATAACCCCCCCCCCCCCCNCCCCAAAAAAAAACAACATAAAATTAGCAAGAGCTTTTCCCAAGATGGCATGGAAACAGAAGCTCTTAGTGGTACAAACAGTGACTGTGAAAATCCCTCCACCTTCCCTTGCCACTTTGACAGAGCCTGATTAAAGCTCCAGCTGAAAATGCTTGGAGACGTCTTTGCTGCTAAAACAGCAGCAAGGATGTCAAAAACAGAAAACAAAAAAAACATCCACAAACAGGGGCTATTTTCAAAGAAGCTGAAAATCTCATTAAACTATGGCTGTTCACTTTATGAGCAAAAACATTTTCCATGCTCCATTTGAAGACATGGCTGTGAACAAAGATGAAACACACAGCTGTTGTGATATTTTGGACAGTCTAGACATTGATTCCTTAACGAGGACCTTCATCAGCAACAACCTTTAGAAAATAGTCACATTTGGAGTTTTGTGCTGAAATCTCCAAGTCTATAGGGTTTGGGCTATGGCTATATGTTTTATGAGAGATGTTTTTTGGCTTAAGTTGTTATTTGAAGAATCAGTACATTATATTATCCTGAGACTCACACTTTTATACTTAATTTCTTGACCTAATATTCACATCTGTTCACTGTTTAAACCTCAGGTCTTAAAATAGGTTATTGCAAGTGTTAATGTTAAGCCTTGAAATTAGAAATATTCAAGTGCTGTTTTCCCCTTGTTCAGTGCTACTAAGCAATTTGATGCAGTGTGTCATTTCTAATCGATAAGGATACGTACCAGCAAATGAACTTTAAAAATCAAAGGAGGAAAACTCCTCTTCAAGACTTCTATTGCAGCTCACTACATAGTGCAAAAAAAGTACAAAACTGCCTGAAGATAAGCATTTCCTTGGATTTTTAGACAGTGTGTGGATCTCTCATTTGCTGGCACGAAGCCTTGAAATCATAAATACATCTTAGAGAACTCTCATACCACTTATCTGTGCTTGGAATAGGCCCATGTGACACATTATTTACTCTTGCTATGGTGTTCGGTGTACAGACAGCACAAGCACTCCGCATAGTCAAGCCATGCTGGAGTATTTTATCATCGTTCTTACTTGAGACTCGCTAGGCACAGTCGTAACATCATTCCTTCCAGGCCCATTTCTTGTCAGTTAAGTACATGATTTTCTACTTCTGTGTAGCGGCAATTAGAAAAAACTCCAACATTTAATCTCCCCTCCAATTAATCCCGTCCAACATAATCTCCATAATCTGACACAGGCTGAGAAAACGAAGAATATCAGACATAAATTCTGAGCATGTATCATTTAAACATACAACTTCCACAAAGTTAATGGCAAAGAACTCTTAATGCTGTTATTATGACCTGCAAAGGGTACGACTTTGTTTCCATCCAGCTGCCAGCTCTCCAGTCTGAGTACGAGATGGATTGTGGGAAAGTGAGATGAGAGCAACAGAAATGCAGCAGATATTACTGCGGTTTATGACAGACAGGAAATGATTTATGATGCTTATAGTGCGCAGTGAAGAAGAATCACGACGGTCTGCTGTTGTCGGCGATTGCTGCAGCGAGATGGCGTGGAAATGGAAATATTAATAGCAGTTAAGGTAATGCATGTAAATGGCTTAATGAAATTATTCAGATAATCATAATCGGTGTGTGAATGTGGTTGGAGGATTGCTTATTGTCTTTATCTCTGGAGAGGCCAATATAAAACCTCCGTCAGACATGTGCATGCACACACAAACACACACACACACACACGCACACACGCACACACACACANACACACACATGCACACACACACACACACACACATACACACACATTCACCAAGTACTCTGTTAGATGTTTTGGACTGTTAGCAGTGGCTATACATCATCGGATTGCACAGCTGTCCTCTGCCGCACCAGTAAATTGATGCTAATGCAATTAACTCTGTTGCCTTCATCTCAACTCCACTCTGAATCTACTGGCAGTGGATGTGTATGTGTGTGTGTCTGTGTGTATGGGTGGAGAAGACATCGAGATGAGAGGGGAAAAAAAAAGACCAGCGGATGTAATTAGCTGAAAGGCGTTAGTGGGAAATGAGTTGAGAACAGAGTAAAACTCAACACATTTCATGGGTGTGTGATGCATTTTCACACATGAATATTGCAACAGATCTGTCCTAATGTGCATAATCGACATTGTTTTGCAGACCAAGAGCTGAGAAAACACTGCCAGGTGGATATATTATGCAACCGTGTCATTGATATCACCTCATCAGCTATGACATGGACTCGGGCATACATTTATATGATCTGTGTTTTTAAGGCTTTTATGATTTCATTGTCCAGTAGCAACAAGGTTACATCCTTCCATCCTCAAAACATTACTCATGAAATGTCAGTGCTTAGAAACTGGATTACTAGTGTCGCCATACAAATGAAAACAGCTCTATTCATCATGATGCGACACACACCGAACATGTCAGAGGGGTGACAGATACTGCCGAGCGCACACAATGACTAAAATCACGGCTTTGTGTTTGCAGAATGACAAAAAAGGAGAGAAACGTGAAACAGATCTGAAACTGAAATATTAGCAAAAATCCAAAGCTCAGGCTATAAAAATGCCAAAGTACCTGTATATGAACACAAATTTATCTGCAGTTTGATAAATTATCCACTACTTCTTGGACTTAAAGAGACATATTATGCTGTTTTGTTATTTTCCTCTCATTTTTTATACTGTATGTGTTGGACATAGCAAAACTTGCAAAAATGAGTTTCGCAAGGTGCCTTGTAATGCCGCCTACTGGCATTAAGTGACATTAAGAAAATTCCACTCTTAAAGGACAATATCTGCAATTTTTGCAAGTTTGAGCCCAATATATGCATTTGAATTGACCTGTCTTCACACCTTGTTAGATGCACCCTTGAAGTACAAAGCCAGAATGTGCTGTGTTCTACAGCTGGCCAATCAGAACAGAGGGATCTTTTGAAGGACCATACCACCCATTTTGCATGTTTGAGCCTAATATATTCAATTTCCATACATGTAACGTTACTGACAATCATTTCCCAAAGCATACAACTGGAACAGTGAATTAAAAATGTTTTTCCTACTTTCCACACTCCCATTGGTTTCAGTTCATTCTGGTACACTATTAAAATCAACTTGTTGATACTTGAAACGTTCTTGGGATAGGTAATCCATTACCATAAACAACACGTGTATTCAGGTTTTTGGTCAAAGATACGTAATTTTAACATTTAAGCGCAATAAAAAGTGCTGAGTGAATGTATGTCTCCACATGGGAATATAGTCCCAAAAGAAGACCTGCGTTTATTGAAAAAATTAAATGACCATGACTTCATAAGGNTGGGAATATAGTCCCAAAAGAAGACCTGCGTTTATTGAAAAAATTAAATGACCATGACTTCATAAGGTTGAGTAACAGTTAGCAGGTGAAACATCGATTTTTAGGGTGGGTGTATCGCTTGAATATTTGATTTTGAAAGTTGAAGACATTTTGCAAAATATCAGGAAAGCTGAAATACAGTTCCATCCTTTGGGAAATGGTTGTCAGTAACCTTACATGTATGAAAATTGAATATATTAGACTCAAATATGCTAAAATGGATGGTATGGTCCTTTAAGGAAAGGGCCTCAAACAGACAGTACAGAAAAATACCTGTTTTCACTCAGTGTGCACAGCAGTGCTGCAGCAAGGGAGAGGAGAAATGGGTAAATGTGTGTTTTCCACATGAAAGCGCTGCAAAGGGGCCATACAAAATACACCATAAATGAAACTAAAAACATGAGAATGAATGCTTATTCCTCCTTTAAAATGTATGATTGATGTGATTAACTGTTGTGTGATTAAAAAAAAAAAAAAGAATAACATGTCTGAGATGCTTATTTGCTGTCAGAAAATGATGATTTTGCATTTGTAACAAAGTCCCGATATGATTTAAAGTTAGACGAATTATGTTAAATATTATTGGTCAGTAATGCTCAACCAGGAAACTACCACAATTGAAACAGCCTAATTCATCTCCTCTTTCCACACACTGCGTTTAATTTATGAGAAATATTCTCGACAGTGGCAGCCACAGCTGCCGAACGGCTAAGAAATATTAGACATCCTGCCTTCTCATGAAGCGTTTTTACACTTAGTAATTAAATTTCCAACACAACTTCTCTCCAAAAAACACATCAATTGTGTTTACAAGGCTGTGCCAAAGGTGTCCTTCTTATCGCTGTGCCACCCTCTCTCATTTACCTCCTGTTCAACTAAAAAAACTAATCCTTCTCACAAACACACACACACACACACACAAAACTACCTCCCCCATCTTATCTCCAAAAACTGCCATTGCCAAAAAAGCAGAATCTATTTGAAACGTGGGTTTGAGGAAACATAAATAACACCTGTCATCTTCATGGGCTGCCTCCCTCTCTTTCTGAAATTGGGGCATCTGTTGAGGTGATGTCTTTATAGTGGAGCTGCATGTCTGATTAAAACGGATGGCACTCTGTCAGGCACTCTCTCTGTGTCCTGTGCTAGTTTTTAATTAGTTTAGGATAAGAGACCTTTCCCTTCATTCCCTCAGGTTATTGAGCTAGATCACACCAACAGCAAAAATAAAAAAAAAAAAAAANAAAAAAAAAAAAAAAAAGGAGCGTTTGGGAGGATGTTCGGCTTTCTTGGAGAAGGTGCAAAGAGGAAAAAAAAAAGAGTAAAGCACAGCTGTAGGCTGTGATAAAACCATTGTGTTGCCGTGGCGAAAAGTGAACAGACAGGCTTCTTCCACGGCTTCTTCCACCCATCCTCACCCGCTATCAGGAAACACACTAATCCTGACAGCAAACAGGCCGTCTCCTTTACTCTGTGCTATTCATATGAGATGTAAGAGGACACCAGCGAGTATGATAAGCTCACGACTTTGTGTTCATGTGTAACAGTAGTATCGTGTATGTGTGTGTGTGTATGTGTGTGGACAGTTCTGTTCAGTATACATGCCAGTTTGTATGCGTTTGCCCTCGTCACGCCTCTGCACAGCTATGGTTGTGCTTTATAATGCAAAATAGTCAAGTCAAATTTATTTAAATATCCCAATATCACACATACAACGTCTCAAAGGGCTTTACAGGCCCACACATCAACGGTTCCCGACCCAGCCCAAGCTGTCTAAAAAGACGGGGAAAAACGCCCTACAAAAAAACCTTATTATATAAGGAAAAATGGAAGAAACCTTGGGTAAGGCTATTCAAAGAGAGGTGTCCTCTGCTTGAGTGACCAGATGTGCAATAGGAGTCACAGCAGGTAAATTACACAGATCCAAAAACAAAGAAACATTGCAGAAGGATATAAACAGCAAATAATTTGATCCAGTTCAATCTATGCTGGTATAGTATTTGTGTAATGAATACATGGATGAAAGTTTGCATATCTGCATGTGTCCATTTAATGACTAAATCCATAAGAATTAGAAGTTGGAGAAGTAAGAGCATCCATCCATCTGTTTTCAATACCTGCTTATCTTGTTCAGGGTCACAAAGGGTGAAGCCTATGACTGTGATCATTGATGAGAGGCAGGAAGTCCATCAGAGACTAATGCATTGAGATAGACTGACTCATTCATACTTACATTCACACCTATGACAATCTAGAGCACATATGTCAAACTCAAGGTCCGTGGGCCACATCTGTCCTGCGGTACAATAATATCTGGCTTGCGAGATAATATCTAATTTCTGTAATAACTGGCCTGCCGGTATATAGCGCACACATTACGGATACTGCAAATCCCACAATGCACTGCAACAGCCGGAACAGCAATAAACACCTACAAGTGCCAGCTCCCCTCCCCTCCCCTCTGTGCCCATCCAGTCACTTTTAATGAACTTTAAGCTAGCCCGCGGAAGAAATGGCCAAAGAAAGGTGGACTCTGAAATCAGGCTTTTTGGAGTTAGAGAAGCAGTTTGCTGCTGTTAGTGCTAAACCTGTTTGTTAGCAGAGCTGATGTGGCCGTAATTAAAGAACATAACATAAGAAGACATGATCACATTTAAACTATTATTCTCATTTTGCTTGTTGGTGCTAATGAAAAACAGTGATTTTAGATTTCCCTTGAGAAAATTACCGTTTTCTGGCTATTTTTGATGCCTGTGATAAAACTTTTTCATTGGAAATGAGTCAGTGAAACACTGCTGATAGAGAGGAAGAAATAAAAAAATGTTATTTATTTTGAATTTGATCTCTCATTTATCTGTGTTTTCCATACCTCTGGTTTGTTCTGAGTTCTATAAGATGTCTTGGGAGCAGCGGTTACAATGAAGTTCACATTAGTGTATGAATAATTTGTTATAACCTCTGATGAAAACGAGGCCACTTTAAGTCTGTTTTCAATAAAGGTTGATCCTGTTTGGTCCTAGACTTTGACCCAGTTTTTAATTTTGGCCCCTCTGTGATTGAGTTTGACACCCCTGATCTAGACCGTCCAGTTAATCTAATGCGTGCATGTTTTGTAACTTTCAAATCGTGGGACCCCAAGTGCAAGGATGACGAACAGACTTGAGGTTGGAGGGAAAAAACTCACAAAGAGTCCTTTAATGTCAATTAAAGACAACGAGGAAGATGGCAAATAGCCTTCAGCAAACCTACTGTAAACTAAAACCACTCCTTGGAAGAAAAAAACATAAACTCTAAAGCGAGGCCAGACAATGGCAAAAACAAGGGTCAGAGGTCACTTCTTTCATCAGGAGGATCCCAGATTCGACACTGAAATGACAAAAACAGAGGGTTTATGTAACCATGGAAACAGGTGGAGTTCATTGGAGTGATCTCTTAATGGTACCATTGAATGAATGAAAGCAGATAAGGAAATGATGAGTCATGAGCTTGTTCCGGTTGATGGAAAACATTGCTGCTGCCTGTCTTTGTAACGTCTTTTTGGAAAGCGGAAGAAAACCAAAGAACAGACATGGGGAGAACATGCAAACTCCAAACAAACAGTCCAATTTGAACCCAGAACCTTCTTCCTGTGAGGCGACGGCGCAAACCACTGAGCCACCGTGTTGCCTCAAACACCACTGCTTTGAAATACGAATTCTCACATTATCCAATAGGGACATGATATGGATTTTTTTTTTTTTTTTTTTTTATTTGATGTGAGCATATTTTGCTGTGACTTGAAAAAAACAAAACAAAATCCAGCACTGCCTCCCATTTTCAGGTGCACATGCACTGTCAGAGCTGAACCTAAGCAGAAAGAGAAACTTTGAGCGTGCAGGTTTGTAGTTGTTTACTTAAAAGAAAAGGCATTATAATTATAAAAGCTCACCCATAAAAGAAGCTTGGAAACAACAAAGGACTGGATTAACTGCAGGGGGGAAAGCACAAAGGAATACACAAAGAACTCTAATTCAAAACAATAAATAATCGCTCTCACTTTACTGGAAGACGTGGACTAGACAGACTATAATCAATCTCGCAGCAAAAGGTAGAGGCGGACTGGACGGACGGACTGGGAAACTGGAGCTGTCGGAATTGACAATTCCATGACTCAGCAAAGTACGGCTCAGGGTGAGTGAACAAAGAACAGCCTGTACAGTCAAGTCAGCAAGTGCAACAATGTTTTTGAGTCTTCATAGGCTTTTATTGTCTGGGCACATTTATTGTCACATGTAGAATGCTGCAGCACCTCACCGAAAATAATACACAATAAAGTCTTCAGACTGTATGCACCAAACTGTTGCAATATTGTGAATAATTTGCCCTTTACTGATTTTTACTGTGCTCGTTTGATTTTATTTTGCTTTTTTTTATTTTATTTTATTTATTTTTTGGGGGGGATTTTTATTGTACTTATCAGATGTGGAACCAAGTTATTTTATTGCAAGTCACAAGTAAGTTTCAAGTCTTGGTGCTCAAGTCCCAAGTCAAGGTAGGCAAACACAAGTCAAGTCTGAAACTTTGAGTTTCACATCCTGAACAATTCATAATGCATACTTTACCAAATTTAACTTCAAAATAATAATATGCATATGCATGCGTTTTAAAATGTGTGTTGTTTTCCAGACAAATTGTAATTTGATAAAAATACACATAATTAGACTAAAATTAAGGCTGTAGAAACTTGATATTTTAGTGTAATTTCACATGAAACAAGATGAGACTATTTTCAGTCTAAGGTTTTGCATATTGCAACTCATTTGCTGTTGTGAGCAACGTACAGTAGCCTTTGGAAGCAAAGACTATTGTCTTTGGTATCTGGTGATCAGTTGTTCTAATAATCTAACTATAAAGGCAGGAATCTCTGTCTGTCTGTCTGTGCCACCACTGTCTCTAGAACCTGGCACTCTATGAAGTTGAAATTCGGCAGGCTTATTGCTCAGGACCAAAGGATGTGCAGCATCGCGTGTGAAGTTGTTTGGATGAGCGGTTCTCGAATTGAGCTATGCCAGTAAAAAGTAGTCCGCATGGCAGGATATGCTCCGGTACAGCAGCACATGCTCAGGTCCAGTGGCACGGTCTCAACTCGACCCTGTACAGCAAACAAAGCTAGCTCACAAGGACGTGCAGAACAAAATTATGGCAGGCTGCAATGTACACCATAAAGTCCGACCCATTCCGAACATGTATGTTTTGAATGGGCACTGCACTAGTAATAATAATAATACTGTACATTTTATTTGTTGGCACCTTTCATGGCAATCAAGGACACCTTACAGCACTACAAAACCACAAATATTTAAAACAATTAAAACAGTACAGGACATTGAAAGTATATAAAACAGTTGACTTACAGAGTGTAGGCTAGTCTGAAAAAGGTGAGTTTTAATCTGCAATTTGAAGTACGTGAAGGACTCCAGTTTACGGATGTGTAGAGCAAGTGAGTTCCAGAGTCTGGGTGCAGAGCAGCCGAAAGCTCTGGCACCCATGGTGCAGAGTCTGAAGGTTGGAATGGACAGTAGGACAGCAGAAGAGGATCGTAGAGAACTGGAGGGGGTGTAGGGATGGAGGAGCTCAGAGAGGTATGGAGGCCAGATTATGGAGGGCTTTGAAAGTCAGCAGTAAAAGTTTGTAATTAATCTGTTGTTGAACAGGAAGCCAGAGAAGCTGGATGAGAGAGGAGGTGATGTGGTCAGACGAGTTGGTGCGGGGATGATCCTAGCAGCACCATGCCAGTGTTGCGACCACCTCAAAGTCATGTGCCTCTTAATTAGCTGTCTGATTGGTTGAACCTGGATCTGGAAATGAAAGACTTGATTTGTTGGAAATGAGGAGTTCATTAACTGTACACTTTGTAATTATATAACTTTTATCTTTCATTCAGTGAGACGGTATCTAGTCTCTCATAGTCAAAGTGCTCAAGTTCAAGTGAAGTCACAAGTCAGTGTCAAAGTCAAGATGCGAGTCTTTTTAATTATATTAAGTCGAGTCTCACGTCAGAAAATTTGTGACTTGAGTCCAAGTCAAATCACCTGTGCTATTATTCCTAAATTTATCTAAAATATCTCTGGGTCCTGTGAAGAACGCTTATATTTATGGTGAATTTCCAGAAGATCATTACGTGCAATATGTCAAAGTCACAAATATGCTCCAATATCACGCTTGAAAAAAAAAGTGTCTTGTATATCTGATTATGGATTCCCAAAGGCACATGTCCTGTTATTGAGAAAATATATGTAAATTGGTATTTAGCAGGCATACACGGTTCCGTGGCCCGAACAGAAGTCTGCTTGTGTCACAGGTAAGGAGACGCACTGGAGGGATTACCAGACAGACACCCTGGGGGAGAGATACGGTGTTCTCAGCGGCCTGCCAATAGCTGTAAATAGTCTCGTCTGCCAGAAAGTCACAGTTGTCTCCTGCAGACGGCAGACAAATGGCTTCAACAAGCGAACGCCTCATGCAAAATTTATCCGCTCCCTCCCCACCCAACTCAGCCCCAAAATTCAAATCTAACAGCTCTCGCAAATCATTCATCTTCCCCCAAATGCTAGGGAGGGAGATAACGAGGTACAGTTTTCCCCCTCAAAATGTAATTAACAAATTGTGCACTCCATGCTGCAGTTATTCTGTTCCATTTCACCCAGCAGTGCGATTTCTGAGTTACTGGGTTACCCTAATGGCTTTTTCCATTAAAGGGTTTGTCACCATGTACTCATCAGCTCACTGACGAAAACAACAAATATGAGAAGTCGTCATATTTTCAGATACGCATTCATTTATGATTTTTAATAAAAGTTCCCATTTTCATATAATTGACATCAGTTTGTCACTAATCGCTATGGTGTTTGCATGTGAAATATAAATACATTTTGCCTTTAACTGAGATAAGGCTGATTTAGAATTCACAACAGCCCTGCTCATTGGCACGTGGGCTGCAGTATCTCTCTCAAAAAGGCAATAAAATGTCAGAGGAGGAGTTGACTGGCCATTTTCTTTAATGTTATTTCCCCTGGTTACCTCGTCCTTGCACTGCGTCTTCAAAAGGAGATGATTTCAGCCGATTTCAAACTAAATGCACACTGTCTTTTATTGGCGTCTGGGGTATTCAGTGACTGTGGAGTTAAATGGGTGTTAAAGCGGCCATTGTACTGATGGCATCTGGAGATCTCCAGATAGGCAGGTGCTTGCAGAAAACCCTCGAACATCAGCAGGGACTCACTTTTCTGTCTACTAATTAGCAAAGCAAATTCAGAGTTTTCTATGGCCCCTATCCAGGTTGGGGAATTAGTCATCAGCTGTTCACTCCAGAAACAATTCATATCAATAAACTGACTTAGCCAGATGATCAATACATGCCATGATATGGTTCGAGTTGATATCCCTCTCTCTCTCAGCTGTTTTGTTTTACTTAACAGCGTAACAGGGGAGTAAAGATTTCTAATGCGTGTCTCCTCAACATGGAAGCTGGTGATAAGATTTAAAAAAAGCCAATTGTCTGAGTAACTGAGAGAGCATCATTAGTCACGCATAATGGTGTAAGCTCTCTGCTATCTGTGCTGCTATTTTTATTTATTTGCATTGTGTGGTAATCCAGAAGATTTATCAATGACAGCTCGAAGGAATGGATTAAAGTCACATTTTGCATTAGCTTTAAATGAGAATAAAGAGCAAGTACTTAAATATGTCTAATAATGCTGATCATGACTAAATTGAATAACATGCTCCTTAAAGGACAAACCAGCCAGTTTTAGTGTTGTATGTATATATACACACATCTATATATATATATATATATAGATGTGTGTATATAAATATATATATATATATACGTATATATATGTGTATAAGCTGATTTATTTTATGAAACAACAAGCTTCATCATCATCATCATCATCATACAAAAAAAAAAAAGCTGATTTATGTCATCATTTCATGACATAAAATTTCCATCATGCCGCCAATGGAGATGCTTTTTATTCCCACAACAAATGTCCAATTGCTAATTTTATCCAATTATTTCCCAAAATATACTACTGGAGCAGTAAATTTTTAAATTGTTTCTCCTATCTTCCAGACTGCCTTTGCTTTCAGTTCATTCCTGTGCTATAAAATTCCACTTGTAGAGACTTGAAATGTGTATGTCTCATCTAGGGAATTTAGTCTCAGGAGAAGACGGCTTTTACCATGAAGTGACCATCCCTTATACATTCAGATGTACATGGTAGCAGGTGAAACATTGAAGTTTAAGGTGAATGTATAACCTGAACATTTGATTTTGAAAGATTAGGAGACTTTGTAAAATAACAGGAAAACTAAAATGCGGTTTTATATTTTGGAAATTGTCAGTAACGTAATGTGTGAGCTGGTAGTATTTACTGGGTTTTAACATGCAAAATCGCCATTATGGTGCTTGAGGACA
Source organism: Lucifuga dentata (assembly GCA_014773175.1). NCBI lineage: Eukaryota > Metazoa > Chordata > Actinopteri > Ophidiiformes > Bythitidae > Lucifuga > Lucifuga dentata. The sequence continues at coordinate 52,600 of VXCM01004463.1, read as the reverse complement.
AATTCAGAATACACAATTTTAGTCCTGATTTTCCACTTGGCAATAGATCAAAAACCCAGATCACAGGCAAATTGGCACTCAAGCCCATGAAAGATGTTTTATGTGAACTGTTGAAAACATAATTTGGGAGACTTGCAATGGGTGTTTTGGCTGGCAATGACAGCAGTGACAAGCTACAGCCAATGAGAGAGCAAGAAATGATCAAAGAAAACTAGAGAAGGAGCCTTAACACCTGCATGCACACTGAAATGTTGTGGGTTTTTTTTGTTACAAATCATTGGATTACTAGCTTTCTGCAGACATCCACCCTTGGAAGAAGAAATCTGGTTTTGCAGGTCTTCCTGCATCATTTCCTGTGTTACTTCTGCGTTTTCATGACTGAATGCAGTTTGGAGGCCAGACAGACCCAATAGGGCTTCCTATTGCAGATCAGTCATATAGTTTGCAAATTGCAATGACTTCAAGATACTTCATTGCAAGACTAAAAGTTATATATTGTGAACAGTACTTAGTGATTAGCTTTGAAAGTCATATAGTTTGGGATGTATTGGTCTGAAGTACCAGGTGTGTTAGTTTTCATATGTCCCTCATTCCAGAATTTTGACCTGTCTATAATGTGTTGCATAAAAAGACCTGACAGTCATTCCATATGCAGCAGGCATAGCTGGCTTTCTCAGCACTGTGCTGCTCCTCCAGATGAACTCTTCTGTTAAGCAGCACCTCGTTGCTGAATCGCTGGAGAACATATGGGGGGGGTCACGCTTCTTGCCCTCCATATGCATCTCTGTAAGCCTGAAGAACAAATCCCACTGGGGCATGAAATCCCACCACAAAATCCTAGCACCCTCCCCCTTACGCTTCGAAGGAAGCACTTTGAATGAATTTCTTCAAGGTCGCTTGGAAATTTGAGGCAATGCATTTCTTCTTAAAAGCTGTCTGACAGATGCACAGCCTTCTCCAGCAGTCCTCAGTAATATTTCATGCTACCTGGACAGCAGCAGCTTAAATTAGATCAAGAACCAGGAGGTGCAGATGTGTGTATCACTTTACACAGTTGGTGAAATGGCCATCCAACATTTGACTCTTCAGGTGCCTCAGGTAAAATCTGAATAATTCTAACAGACATTTCTCAAGACAGGCATCATGAAGTAAGTGTTACATCCCCCATGTTCCTGTTTATAGATGTTGGAGTTAATTAAGTCTTGTGGGAATATGTCAAAGCGGAAATGCATCTTATGTTTATTGCCACTGCTGTAATTCAATCTGAGCCCTGGAAATGATATCCCAAATTACAGAGATGGCATGGTGGACTGAAATAATGTAACTATAGTCGGTGAAAAATGTAATGGAAGCCAACAAATTCAAGTACCTGCAGAGAAAATTGATTACCTGTTATTATTAGTTTACCTTCTTATTGCTAATCAAGATCAGAAGGAGGGTGAAATCTGTCCCAGAATGGACAAAACACAGGGAGATATATTTCAAAGCTCTTATTTGAACACCTTGCTCTAAGATCCTCATGTGACGAGGAAAGAAATCTGGTCCACCATCTTAGATGTTCCAGTTTCCTTTATTTCTGCTGTGGGGATCAAGGAGGCTTCCCGTGCCCCGGATCTACGTGCGTACATGTGTCCAAAAGAAGAGCCAACAAAACTATCAGCTCTAACTTTCAGTCCCAGAGCAAATAGAACAGATTGCACAGACAAGGTGGAGAAAGCAGCATGCACACCTTGGGCCAGCGTCTTGGCAACGAGCGAAATCATTTTGACTTATTTGCTCCAGAACAAGTGAGATAATAGTAATAAACACCAGTTTGTCCAGTAGAATCCAGGGTGGTGATTTTTATTAAATTGAATGTTGCAGGTAAGACATGCCCTCCCTGCGTCCTCGTACCAAACAATATTACTCTGCTGGCTCTGTGCCTAGACAACCTTGTCATGTTGAGAACAGACTGGGATCTCTGGCACAGCGGCCAATCCTCATTTAGCAATAGGTTGGCCATATGATCAATTACAAGCTGCTAATTCTCTGAAAATCTGCTTTTATACGGAGCAGTAGAAGAGACAATTAACGTCCGAACATGCAGATTTTGATGCGCGGCCTAATTTCCTGCCCAGCAGTCAAAAGACAATGAGGGCTCTTCCTTTGTTTTCTTTCACTGTGGCCATTTTCCCACCAGCACAAAAGCCCGTGGAAGTCATTTCAAGTCCTACTGGGTTTCACAGTCAGCAATCGCTGCCTCAATTATAGCTTTTCTCAGACACACATAATCTCATAACTGTGCTTTGTCTGAGTAAAAAAGGCATTAAAGATAGTAAAACCAGATTTTATTCTTTAAGGAAATACCCATAATGTTTCGGATGTGTCGTTTAAGAGCTAAAATGCAGTGGTGTTACTTGAAGATAAATTAAATAGTTTGAAATGTAGTGTTTTCCCAGATTTTCTCAGGATCAATCACATAGTTTTGGGCAGGTGTTTTTTTATTTTTTTATTTTTTTTGAGAAATGGAGATGATTAAAGAAGCATCCAGTCTTTCAAAGAGGCATCTGCCAAATTTAATTCTGTTCAGGCTGAACAAGCTGAATGTCACCCAAACAAATCATTTTATCATCATTCAGCAGCAGGACAAGATGCTAGCTGTCAGTCACTGTTAGCACATTTGATTTCTCATTTGATTACTCTTGCAGTTTAATTTCATCAGAGAATCATCACTTTTATTTATTTTCATTATTTTTTTTTACCATAAAGAAAAACAGTGTTATCACTGATGTCTGTGTCATAGATACTAAACATTAATGACTAATCTAAACAAGACATCACAAGACATCAGATTAAAAATATGCAGGGAAGATGCCAAAGTATTTTATTTTTTTAAGCAGTTGTTAACAAGCTGAGACAAACTTCAGCAAAGTCAGACAGTTTTGAAATGATAACAGATAATATGGACAGATAATTGGCAGTTTCAACAAAGCAAACAATTTAGATCATCAGTCTAAAAGGAACAAACCTTAATATCATAACAATTCTGTTTTGCAGATGTTGCCCTTCAGTTTTTCAGAAATGTTGAGTTATTCTGGAGTTTAGATGTGAGTAAAAACAAAGTCAGGACATTTACATGTGTGCTAAAACTTTGATTGCAATACGATTAAGGCAATAAGTTGATGTTTTTGAAACAGCATGGACGTTGGTGTAACAGACCTAGATTGTCCAATTGTATGACCATTTACTCAAGTGTGTAAACACTCCACTGCTTAAACATGAGTAGTGGTGAAATTGCGCTGTGGAAACCAATTTGCACATCGTTCACTGTGATCTACAGCAGGGGTACTCAAATATGAATGTTAAAGGTCCACAAAGAAAAATTTCAGTAAGATAAAGGTCAGTTTATTAAGCTCAGTCAAGCCAGGGTCTGATTGGGATCCTAATTTAAGGTGTTGAGCATGGGAGGTGGGGTATATAGGATGGCCAGGAATGAATAAGTTAGTAACTGTCCACTGTTTCTCTGCGCCACCCTGTCTCTTTTTAGAATCCATTTTTCATCTAAGCACCAAGAAAATTATATAAAAAAAAACCCAAACAAACATGTTTGCTTAGTTTAAGTTCATTTTAATTTATATTATATTGTGCAGTGCAAAGGCCACTGGCCAGCCCACCTGTCAATTCTCAGTGAGCCCAATGCCCTGTCAACCCATCATTGTCATGGAGATGACGGATGCTGAATGTGATTGGACCAAACCAATGTGTCACAGCAGTGTCTCGCAGATAATAATACAAATAATACATATGAAAAGTATAATTTGCTCAGAATCCCAAGACAGTTGTGGTTCGGTCCAGATCCGGACCAGAGTCCAGACTTTGAGGATGACTGATCTACACATTGGTCAGCACCAGGACCAGAGTTCTGACACCAAACCACGACCAACGCGTGTCATCAAGAAGCTCCATTAGATCAGGATGAAACGCTACGGCTAAAGCTAACCTTTAGCTCCAAATGTTATGTCCAAATGCTGCTAACAAAACATTTCAGTTATTAATATGGAGTATATACCAGTTTTCAGACCTGGTTTTATACAGTATACTTTTGGCCCAGATCTTTCCATGATTTTAGATTTTGTAAGTGGAGCTGTGTTACTGCTCCACTTACAAGCGTCTCCTCCATTGTTTTGTTGCTTGTACATACAACTACTCTCTCTTTGATTGTGTATTGGAAAGGTCGCTGGCAAAAGGGTCAAACTTTGACTGCAGTGGCAAAGTGGAGCAACATCACTGCCTTGGGCTACGTGCACTGTTGGCTGGATAAGAGGCAGCTGTCAGCTTCATATGAAAGAACCCAAATTTACTGCTGCTACAGTACAACACAATCCAATCTTTATTTATGCCACTTGGGGCAACTTGTTCAGAGCAGCTCAAAACAATATGCAGAATAAATGTACGTAGGACATACAGATAGGAACACTAAAAAAAAAAAAAAAAANAAAAAAAAAAAAAAAAAAGAGAGAGAACACAAAGTTTTTTAAAAAGAGCATGGAGTAGATATAGATATAGATTCCATTAAATAAAAAGAACAGCTGAAAAGATGAAATTTCAAATTAATGTGATGAGATCTATAAATCTCATCACATAATATAAATGTGATCTGATTAAGCGAGTTTATAAATGGAATAAAAGAATTAGAATAACAGTTAGTTTTACAGGCAGGTAACGTTAGTTGTGTAAGCAGCCTTTCAAGCAGCATAAGCATTTCTTTACCATTTCTTCATAAGCCAATTAAGCAAAAAGTCACGTACGTCCACGTACACATTTTTGCCTTCATCACATGAGACAAAAAAATCAAAGTATATTGTGCATGGAAACACACAGAGTGAGTGGATGTGGGAGGAAAACAGCTACGGCGTGACAAATCATTTATATTCTTTCCACACAAAGCGACACTTTCTTCTGGACGTCAGCTACACATAACACAGAGATACACTCTGAATGATGATTTCGGCGAATGTCTGATTGTAATTGGAGCTGTTAGAAAACCATTCTGAAGGACACCCTTTGACTCCAAGTTGAAGAAATAATTTCTTATTACCCAGTCAGTATCACAAGCTTTCAGTTCCCAATGAGCTGAAATGAAAGCAGAAATTACCTGTTAAAACCCACGAGCAATCAGATTTGAGGTCTTTTATTCATGCTCTTTCTCTGTGTGCTGAAGCACCACGGCACTGAGACACCCGAGCAAAAGCTACAGTAATTCTTGATTTTCAACAGTCATTTTAATGTAGAATAAATAATAAAAGACATTTTCGGGAAATGTACTACTATCCATATTAGTTGATTATAACCAAATGCGTGCAAAAGTAACCACTCAGTCTAATTCTTTTACATTTGAATGGCATGATTTATATCAGATTTACTGATTTGCTGTGTCTGTTGTATGGTAACTTACAGCTTTACAAGCAAAGCATACAGTTACATATTATTAAAAAAAAAAAAATCCATGTGAGAAACAAAGTGCANAAGCAAAGCATACAGTTACATATTATTAAAAAAAAAAAAATCCATGTGAGAAACAAAGTGCAACTTAATTTCATTATCAAGTCCTCCAACTTCGACTTTTCTAGAGACTATATCAAACATATTTGAGGCTCTTGGAGAGCTCCATTTTGTTATAGCAGCATTATGTTCAGCAGGCTGTGTGGGAAATTGCATTATGGGAGAACGTCAGTGGATCAATGGCTTTTTTTTAAAGGCAAAGAAAAGGTAAATGTCTGGCTGAAAATGACAGCTTTGCTTCAAATGTTAGAGATACCTGCTCTCATTATATTTAAGTCTGTTCAGACAGTTATATTATGTCTTTTTGCTTCTCTCTGACTCTGACTCAGAATTTATAAGTCGACTCCAGCAGTGGTGCACTCTTTTTTGTTTTGTTTTTGAAACATCATACAGATCAGGTACAAATAACATTACTTAGTAAATTTTATACAAAATAATAACTCATCTTTCGTTAAATGGGATGATGTTTTAATGCATCCTGTCTAGCCAGCACAGCTATTACCTCCTTCCATTTGTTCTGTGAGCTCATTATGTGTCTTTGTTTTAGACTGCCTGGATGGCTTGTAAATTGTGCCCACAGGAACGGCTAATAAAAAGCAGCAGCTCCAAAATGTGTCATGGGTATGAATATTGCTTTCAGAGGGAGAAATGTGGCTTTACTCAGACGACCTCGCAGACCGCGGCATACAGCGGGATCACTCCTGAGCACTTACATAAGCAGCGGATTGCAGAATGAAGCGGAAATAAAAAGGTCAAGGTTGAAATCCTTTGTAGCAGTCAGACTTTTAAGAGTTTTTTTTTTTTTTATATACCCAGTAAATTTGATTCTAAGATGTCAGCTTCACAAGTCACTCAGTTTGATCACTGACAGCAAGAAATTCATAACTTGATGGCCATCACTTGTGAGAATCGTGTGAGTCATCGATGAAAGGTGCAATTCAGAAACCTGCTTTTGCATGTAATGAGGTCAGGGTGTTTCATTTGCAGTTACACAGTGGGGAGGAAGAGAAGACCATCATAAATTTGCAGTTCAGGTGTTTTGTTATCATGGATGGCATTATCTGATTTCTACATCAGGGGATGTCTGTCAGTTTTTGTTTTGTTTGTTCATCCAGTTACTTTGACTGTTCTGCAGACACCTCTGATTACACTTTGATGAAACTTTAGGGAATGATGAATCCCGTCATTACATCTTCAAAATTACACTGATTAGGCCAGGAGGAGGGGACTGCTCCATCATTCATTTATTGCTCTCGAGTGTCTCACACACAGCATCACAAACACCACTGATTAAATTATAACAAAAGTTTGGTAAGTGATGTTTTTCACCACAGCCTTATGAGGATATCAGACTTGGACTGATTAACCTTATTAGCCTGTTTATGGGTTTGGAGCCATGCAAGCCAAGATTCCATTAACTCGTTTTGCTTCAACTACCATAAAAACCTTTATGAAGTTACCTCAGCAGAGGAGGTCATGTTTTCACCTGCATCCATCAGTTTGTTTGTTGGTTTGTTTTCTTGCTTTAGTTTATTTTAAGGAAGCCTCCTTGATTCTCCCTTCTTGATCCACAGAACAGAAATAAGGGCACCTTAAAGCAACATACTGGCAATCACATGTTTTAGCCCAATTTATACAATCCATATGCGCGTCAAAATATACTATTTTAGCAGTAAATTTTAGAATTTTTTTCCTACCTTCCAGTCTGCCGTTGGCTTCAATTCATTGCAGCATGCTATAGAATACACCATAGGTGGAAATTTATCTTTGGCACACTGTTCAGAATCAAAAAGCACACTTCATCCATACATAAAATCCATATTACAGAAAAAAAAAAAAAAAAAAAAAATTATAAGTGCCAGACCATGGAGCAAGTATAAATGGTCAATTTGCTGGGTATTTATGTGCTTTGAGCGAACAGCGAACACTATGTCTGTTAGGTTTTTTTGTCAAAGTAACTTTACTTAACCGATCCAACACACAGCTGCAGGGAAAATTATGTACGTCTCTGCAAGGAAATATAGTCAATTGTGCATAAGTGTTAGCAGGTGAACATTGAATTTTAAGGTGGTGTATCACCTGAACATTTGATTTTGAAAGATTAGGAGTTTTGAAAAAATAAGAGGACAACTAAAGTATGGTTTGATGTTTTGGAAATTGTCAGTGACGTAACATAAATGTGGGTCATATTGGGTTCAAACATGCACGATCTTTGGTATGGCCCTTTAAAGATGGCGGACCAGCAAGAAAATATCAAATAAGAGCTTCAGAATGCACTGATTACCTCTGCCAAGGAGGTTATGTTTTCACTCACATTTGTTAGCTGGCTGGTGTTTGTTCGTTTTACAGCTGGATTTCTTAAAATGGTCTCAAATGATTTTCACCAAACTTGGTGGAAGGATGGGGCATGGACAAGGAGAGAACCTGTTAAATTTTGATGCTGATCCAGATCCAGGGGTATATCCAAGAATTAAAAAAAAAATAAAAATAAATAAATAAATCTTAACATTGAAAGATATGTCATTTTTAAATGTTTGATGATGTCTTTTAAAGTAATACACCAATCTGAACAAAAAACAGGCTTATTTATCCTGTGATGGTCTATTATTAGCTGTAGTCTTGATAAGATTGATCTGGTGGACTCAGATATATGCTTGGATAGGGGGCATATTTGCTATACAGAAACAACCACACAACAACCATTAATGTGTAACTGAGATTTATGTATCTACAGTATAATAGTTACTATGATAGATCCAGAAAAATATTGTGTTTATTATCGTAGTTTGTTTTTCTCTTCTCCAAGGCTTGTTCGGCCTTGGTGGAGGTAAGCACGCCAATCAGTGCCTTTCTATATTAAGATGCGTTTTGAAAGACAATCATCAAGTGTATATGGAGTATATACTGTATATATCATGGTAGAAAAACACACACACACAACAACAACAAAATAAAAAACACACAGATGTGTTTTTTTCTTCTCTGTTGCTGCAGATCAAACATATTCCTCAGTGCTCTGGTGTCACCAGAGCAGCAGGGTCTTTGTTTGAATGCTGCCGGCAGATTCAGGCTGAAGTTTAGAACTCGAGGCTCAAAACAACGACTCTGTAATCTCTGTAGCTGCTTTAAAGCCTTTGACATACAAGACACTGGGTGAGGAATTCTTATTAAAATATTGCTGGCGCACGAGGTGTAGTGCAGAGTAAATATTTGGCCGGTTCCTTGCCTTTATGTGGATGGCAGCTTCAAGCAGTAAACCATATTCCTGTCCTAACTTTGGCTTTTTAATACCTGAGGTGTAAACGGAGGAATTCTGTTATTTAAAAGTTGAAACTCGAGCTGAATAGAATCATTAAAGCTTGAGGGTTAGAGAGGGCAATCGATGGGAAGCTGTTATGATGTGCTAACTGATGATAACTGGAAATTGCCTGTGAAAAATGGTCACAGTTTTCAAAATGGTCAGTAAATACAGGTAATGTTGCAAAGTCATTTTGGCTTTCTTCAGAGCCATTAAATAGTACCAATCAAACATAATACATGCATTGTGATAAAACAAATAATAATTCAACAATAACTGAATAAGTATGATGCTAAAGCAGAGCGTGATGAAATTATATATGTACAGCCAGCCAGTTGTCCCATAACATACAACAAAATTAATCTACAATGTCAACAGGTTATTTTTGTCATTTCATTTGCCATTGAAAGCAAATGAATTTACCCAATTTTATCATATATTAATGTGAAGGAGAATAGGTATGATGTGTATGATGCTGATCCTCCTCCTCCTCCTCCTCCTCCTGTGTGGGAAGAGGAGGATCAGGCTTTTTGGACTCCAAAGTCTCTCCAGCTGCTGCTGCCAAGACTTTTTTCTTTCTTTTTTTGTTAATCGCTGCTCTCTAATTTGCTGTAATTGAATTAGCTTTAGTTATGAACCTGTTCAGCTACACCTATGAAGAAAAAAGTGTGCAGGTGGTGTGTATCATCACATATCAAAGTTTATTTTGGAAAAAAAAATACGATTCAAACAAAGTATTTACTGTTGTTATATAAAGAAATCACTCCAGAAAGTGAAATATAGCATTTTAAATCACGTCCTTCCACTTTTGTTGATGGGGATATAGTGATTACTTTACATTTTAGCACATTGCCTTTAATCTCCAACGATACTAGTTTCCAACTCCAATAAAGACACAGAAGTAACAAAGTCATACTGATAAGAGCTTTGAAATGCATCAAATTCTGCACCAAAAGCATCACATTATGTAACATGGCAGCTGTCACAGTCCAAGTTATGCCTCCAACCTGTTCACACTGATCCATTGTTCTCATTGTTTCCATTTATATTGCATACACAAGGTTCTGTTGTATTGTGTTCCAAGTGGCGGCGTCTGAGTATGATGAAATCCAGTTTTCTCTCCAAAGCCATCTGTAGATTTTACTTTATGTCGACACTCTTAGACATTTTCTGTCTCCATCTTTGGTGCTAAACACTCACTGCTGTGGCGCTTTAGCACCTGTATCTCAAACACTCAGTATATTTACATGTACACATGTACTTCTATTTTTCTCGGTACTGCAGTTAAGGGGAAAACGTGGAGTAAGCTGCACACATGGATGATTAATAGAATTCCATCATTTGCTTAATATCCATGGCTTGCTGCTTGATTGGGTTATGAGAGGGAGTAGGACAGGTGAGGAAATACACGTACGGAACGCTAAAAGCTAACTGTGAGCCAACGGAGCATTTACATGCTTGAGTGACTTATAATTGTATAATCTAGGTTTGTTGCTCAGAGGACACCAATGTTGATTCAAACCCATTTAAATTTGTGTTTACTTATGACATTAAAAAAAAAAAAAAATCAACGTATTACCTTATTTGTAATAGGATAGTGAATATGTTTCAACATGCATGTAAACTATGCTGTACTGTTCATTTTTATGGATGAGTTCTGAGTTGCGGTAGGTGGCGCTCTTTTCTTTGCGTATCTCCACTGGGTATTTGCTTTATTCTGAACAACCCCGCTGTCAGTAAAGATTAAAATTGATAGTTCATTTGTGATAATTACCATCAGGTCTCACATCCCACTGAGCTTCTCCTTCCTCTGACTTTGCACCTTCACATAACATAAATGATGTTAGCTGATTAAACACACAGTGCTAACCTCCTTGGTCAGGTAGTCCCTGTTGGACTGAGAAAGATGTGAAGATTAATTGTGTTTCTGGTGTTACCCGTAGCTTTAAAATGCAGTTTGTGTGGAATCCGTTGGGAGTGGGTTGCTTCCACTTCTTAATAACGGACTTAACAGTGCTTCGGTGTGTATTCAAAGCCCTGGGAATCTTTTTATAACCCTCACCTGATGTGTGTCCTTCCACAACATTGTCATGGACTTGTTTTGGAAGGTTTTTGAACCCATGCTGCCTTCTTTGGGGTTGACTTCACTTGCAATTTGAAGGATCACAGCAATCTTAATTGCAGTGATTCCAAACAGATGTTGGGCAATTAAGTTGTGTGATCTAGGAGCAATTTGAAAGCAGGGGGTTATTCCTGAGATAGTTTAAGTGTTGATATATTAAAGGGGGTGCATACTTATCAAACCTAGATACTGCAGTTGTTTATTTTTAACAAATGCAAGAAACGTTCTAGAACTGATCTTTCATTTTGAAACCAGCAAGTATTGTATGCAGATAAGTAGGGATCAGATAAGTAGGGATAAGTAGAGATCTGGAGACTTGGTCCAAGCAAGTTAAAGGAATTATGAAGAAAGAGAATTACCATTCCATCCTTCAAAGACACGCGATTCCATTTGGTTTACAAATTATTGTTCAAAATTTCATTCTTCAACAGGACAACGATCTAAAACATTCATCAAAATTATGCCAAAATTACATCCATTCAAAAGAGAAGCAAAAGGTTTTGATAATTATGACTTGGCCAGAGGGGGTTACTTAGACAAAACCAAAGTCTGAGCCTGAAATGACTTCAAAGTGCTTTGATGTTATATAATAAATGGAACTAATTAGTTTTCAGTTCTTCTTGAAAACTAATTAGTTCCATTTATTTTTCTTTTTTCTTTTTCCTTTTTTTTGTCATTTCATGTGCCATAAATTCTAAAACAAACAGTGTATTGATGATTTTTGTTTTTTTTTTAAATCTGGGGGTGGCCTCAAACTTCTGGCCTGTAGTGTATATACAGTATATTTCAGTATATCAGCCAATTAGATATACAATCGTCAGTCCCTGTCGTGCAACAGAGAAATTGGGTTTGCTTAATGGCTTAAAACAAAATGCACCACACAATGCATGTTACTCTGAAATCTGTAAAAGCAGCCTGTGACATTAAAAGTTCATTCCCTTTATTCTCCATCGTTTACTTTATACATGTATTTGTTGTCAATAAAAGCCTGTTACTGACTGACATGGCTGTTGACTATAGGGACCACAAAGCGAGGTCAAGTCCTCTTAAAGCTTTTTCTATACCAATGGTTTTTTTGAGGTATTAAAGTAGAGAAAAGAATCCCCACACCAATCAACAGTCTTTATCTACAGCCTGCTTTCATCCCGCTAGAGATTCAGGATCATGGTGTCATCTGCCAGCTTGACAATATGTCTGCACTTATAATTGCTTCAGCAGCCATTCATATATCAAATAAACAGTAAAGGAGATATAGCACGCAGCCCTGCAGACATCTGCTGCACCGCCATCCACAGAAAAGCGAGACAGTGAGTCATTTCTGTCAGTGTATGAGGTTAAAGGCTGATGAAAAGTATATTAACAGGCTCGTGTGTGTGTGTCTTTGGTCCCTCCAGCAGTTTCAAGAGGTTCAGAAGGGTTAAAGTGCCATCATGCACACCTCGTGGCCCCATGCTCAAACAGCGGGGGGATCGGAGTGCGTTTCATCATGCAGAGAATAGCTTTTTTAAATCGTTTCTTCAAATAGTTTCATTGCTAAGGAAGTTAAGGTGATACCGGTGAAAACTGCTCCTGGTCAATGGAATAACTGAACCGTTACCCACCTTTTTATGGCATCATCTGTTGGTGACATTGTGAAGATTTAGTGGAAAATGTCAGTAAGGTGTAATCGCAGGATTTCAATTCTTTGGATTCGATATTGTCAGGCCTCGGGCTTTTTGTGGGATTGATCTGCTGGAGCAGGTGAGAGCTGGATGCTTTTCAAGATGATTCAGTATCGTTGTCGTCCAGCGCTTTACAGTGGACATGAATCTGCCTTAACTCTCACTTAGCATTAGGCAGCAGTTTCCTACATGTTCATTTTTAAACATTTAACATTTACAAAAAAAAAAAAAAANATTATGACTATTTGCATATGACTATTTGCTTTTTTTTTTTGTTTAGTTTGTCTCTGAGGAAGGGCTAGATGTATGAATGTCTTGATCATGGAGGAGAGGAGGATGGAGGAAAGGTTTTGGGGGCATTTGGGACACAGTGCCTTGGTAACGGGCATTGGCTGGAATATTAATTAACATACTTTTTTTTTTTTTTTTTTTTTTTTTTGGAGATCAGAGCACTAAGAGGACACTCATACCAACATGGAGGAGCACACAGAAAGCCACGCAGAAAAGACCAGGGCTGACTTATGGCTTCAAAACCAGGACTTTCTTGCTATGAGGCAGTGTGAATGACCAGTTATAACCTTTCCTTCTGCTGTCTGAGGAAGACAAGCTGCAAAACAGTTACATATCAACATGTTGTAAAGAAAGCACTTAAACACTTTCTGCAGACGAGCTTTAGATAACCATCATCGGCTGTGACAGGCTGGATTTGAGCGGCCTAAAGATATTTTCAGCAAAGTATCTCCATGCAGCTAATACTGTCAAGCCTTTCCAAACTCACAAAGGAATCTCCTTGATCACTTGTGCACACACACACACGTACACTTGCCTTTCTATGAGTAATGTGTATGTGATGCCAAACATAAAGCACCTCTTTCATTTCACCACAGATATCTCCTGATGCTTACCAGGGGTGGAGTCAGTGATTTGGGGCCCTAGACAAACATAGGTATAGGGCCCTCTTCACTCCTATTCTCACCCTTTCCAAATCATATTAATCAAAACAGACCTATGTGTAATATCATTTTGCTGCACCCTGCACTGCTGAATAGATACGCTGCTGCAATGATGTCCAGGCTATATTTTGGAATTAATCTGTAAAAAGAGAGAGAGAGAGAGAGAGACAGAAAGAAATATGTACTCAATTTAACAGATAAGTGTCGCTTAACTCTTTTGCTTGAATCCTTCTAAAATCTTATAGCATTACTGGGTCAAACTTTGCCATTAATTGAATTTGCCAAAGAAAATTTCCATTTCGTGATTGAAATAACCTGTCTGAATGGCCACGAAAAGCAAAATTGTGTTCTACTAAATGGCTAACAATTGCATTTAACTTTCGTACAACCTCTTTCCAGTGTCACTTCAAGAAAAATTAATTCCTGCTTCACCTGAGCTATAGCTGTGTTTGCTTTCAGTTTCTCTTATAGATTGTTCCAGCTATCCATGTTTGTCATATGTTCAGCACCTTTCATACTGCTGTAACTGGGATGACAGAATTTTCCAGTTACTGGAGCTTTCTCCACTTAACTGGGTACTCATCACTTTTTTTCAAAAAGGCGGCAACAAAAACATACCACACAGTTGGTTTTTCCACTGTACACCAGCCATGATCTGTTTATTTCTCATAGCTTTCTAATAGTTATTATTTGTAAGTCTGTGACTGTTGTTGTTTTTGGGGAAAATTTTGTTCTGATCTGAGCTGGCCCTCTCTTCACCAGAAAACAGCACTCTTTATCTGTTAGCTGTTTTGGACAGAGAGCGGGGGTCATCCTCCAGTATAGCTGTGTCTTTGTCAGAGATGATCACTTACGTCATTATCAGATTCATCACAATGTTCATCTGGGCTACGATCATCACATCTTTTGGAGATTGACAAGGGAGACGTCATCACTTTGGCAGCACTACTACACGTGCAATTACAACATCAAATTCTGGTGGTGAAGAGAAAAATGATGCTACCTTTTCTAGTTTGGAAAGAAACAAATCTTTTACTTTCCTCTCTTTTATTTTTCCTTTTTCAGCACGGCTAGGGTAATTGAGTTTCATTTTATTTCTGCTATTAGGTTTATGACGTTAACTCCAAAATTTGTTCTCAGTGATCTCGCTTCCTGTCACACTTACTCGCAGTTGAATAGTGTTCTTCTTCTTCATTTCAACTTTGGCAGTTGGTAGACTGTAGCTGTGCAATGATGATGGAATAGTCCATTTTAGTCTGGAGTAAGGGGGGACCCATGCTGACACACACAATCAGTGCTATCATGGCATTATGTGTGATATTTTCATAAGCATAAATTACAACGCAAACATCAATTGTTATATAACAGACACGTACTATTGGGCTTTCAAGGGGCCCCTGCCCGGCCGGGGCCCCAGGCAACTGCCTACCTTGCCTAATGGTAAAGTCCCTCTGATGCTTACAAAATATGTATTGAGGATTTTTTTTTTCTTTTTTTTTTATGCTGGAAGAAGCAGGATGTGGTTCTCTACCTGTAGCAGGTGTCTCCTTTCCGCTCAGGTTAAAATTCCTGTGAAGTTTCATGGTGAATCTTATAAATTTAATTAGAATCGAGGCGGGGGTAGAAGGACAGATAAAGAGGAAGGATGAGAGAAAAAACAGTGATGAAGAGATAAAGACAGAGATGCTGTGGACAATCTACCTGTCTTCCTCTGTCTCTGTCTCTTGCTAAGTATACCAATGAGCATTCAGATGTGCATTTTCCCTTTAAGGTATGCATGTGTACCTGCATACCGCTTCTGTACAGCCCTGATAGCAATAAAAATGCTTAAATGCCTTATTTATCATTAAAAAACAGCATTAAAAAATCATCTAGATCTAGATCATGTTGTATCTATTGCTAGTTTATCATTGGATAAATACTGTCTGATACTGATGTATTTCTTTTGAAGAAAATGACCAAATATACTGTATGATCTTCCAATGTTAGGGAATCATTAAATTAAACAAAAAAAAAAAAGAAAAAAAATTCCNATTTTTTTTTTTTTTTTGAGTAATTCTGTTAACACACAAACAACAAACCACCAGATGTAGATAGGTCAAAATAAGATCATAAAAGTGAAACAGTGAATGCATGAAATATCGCATACATTTGCCAACACAAGCCTGAATGTCATATTTAAATATGTATATCTGATGCTGGATTATCCATTGGAAATGTGGGCATGCAGTCGCCTTCACATCATAAACCTCTGGCAGGAGAAATGATGACAGACGTGTGCAACAGCAGTGAGTCTGCAGCTCCTGATGGCGTTGACAGTCCTGCTGTGATGGATGATTGCAAAATAGGCAGTCTCTTTTATAAAATATAAAACATTAATCTAATGGGATTACATCAAAATAGGACTTTTAAGTTTCATGTTTGTTTACTCTGACGCTTGTCCAGTCAGCACATCTGTCATTCGGTTTTAGAATCCAAAAAATCCCCCCAAATAAAAACCAGCCACATTCTCTAATGACTCTTTTTCAGTATTACATCTATAGTCATCGTCAGCTTCAATATCCTGACTCACGCTAAAACATTCAGACAGGCATTTTGGAATGAAGATAAACTGCAGAGGAATTTAACTGTAATCTAATGGCGGAATGGTGAAATTGCAGAATCGGAAGCATTTATTATCTGATTGTTATGACAAATAGAGTCTGAAATTGTCTCCCTCAGCCATATTTAGTCAATAAACAGCTGTCAGAAAGAAGTTGATATCCAGCCACTGTGCTGGAGTCCACACTGAGGTTCCTTTTCCTTCTCCCCTGCCATTTGTATGCAAAGGCACTAAACACCCAGCGTGTTTAATCTTTTGAGAAAAGAGAGTGAGGGTGCAGACCTGTGTGATGCAAACGGAAATGTAAAGAAGAAGAACTTAGCAGCTTTCCGCCACAACAATAACAGACCTATTTTCCCAATCCCATTGGTACAAGCAGAGAGCAAAGGAGGGGAGCCAAGTTAGGAAAATGCAAGCGATGCAAACCTGAACGAACAAGGGAAGGAGCAGGAGCTGCTGGTTCTCCTGAACCGTATGCATCATGAATGCTGAAGCAAGGCTCTGAAATCAAATTATGCACACTAGGAAGATTTTGCCAGAGGGGGTTCAGAGACAGGAGGAGCATGGACGTTTGTGTGTCTATATTATGGCCATATATGTGAAGGTGTAGCTCAGAAATCCTTATATTTAGTGATGCCCCATGGCTAATATAGGTATGAGATTTTTTCTTTTATTCTCTTTGAACCTATGTGTCTGTCTCTCTCTGTAGCTCTCTCCCTCTCTCTCTCACATACACACACACACACACTGCCTGCTGGCCCCAGAGTGGCGAGCTTAGCATCCACTGCACAAGCCAGCACTTTGAAAAAGTGCAAAGCTGCAGACCAAAGCTGCTTAGAGAGGCGGCGCACACAGAGGTCTCAACGTGAGTCTCTTTTCTTGCCACCATCACTCCTGCTTGCCCCTCATCTCATGATCCCAGCAGGCTGTGGGAGGCGATACCCGTCTGTGATCACACCAGAGCGAGCAGGACGGCACACGGGTGCCCCGGAGCTCTCTGGGATGCAACAAGCTCAGTGCCGATCTCAAGCTGCACTCAGCGACAAACCCAGCACACCTCTGAGCATTCAACGCCGCATGGTGGAATGACTCGATTGAAGTTTTAACGGAATAGCACACTTCATTCTCTGTTTCCTCACAAACCATGAAGGGTTTTGGGCTGAAATTTGGGTGTTTTGATGTTCCCAAAATGTATTTCCAGACTGGTAATTAGTGTCTGAGAATGAAGAAGCATGAGTAATATGTTGCTATGGGCATTTTTGTGTGGCCCTTGCTGGTACAAAGTTTATAACAATTTCACATTTCAAACATTACACACTATATGATTAGATTTGTTGCATGACATCAAGGCCATGCACAGCAAAAATCTCAAAAGTTGTAAGTTTGTAATTTTTGATATGTGTTGTTACAAAGTGCATTTTAACAAATGAAAAGGTACAGTATGCATTTTTCTAATACATCTCATGCCTTGGGCTTTTCTAAGATGGGGATCCGAAGTGAATAAAACGGCCTCTTTTCAGTTAATATTTGTAGTTTTACAAACCATACTATTCCCATTTATGAAGCTGAAGCCTGAAAGTTATTGTCTTTCCTGCTAAAATCACATGAAACGCTTCAAGCTCTACACATCCAAGCTACAACTTATTCTGGTCTTATTCTGGTCTCTCACAGTGTGCGGCCTAATTTTTTTTAGCGCAGCATACTCACGCTCGCTCCGCCTCAGGTGAGTTTAAAGGAATAAAACTTTTTGTGAGACACAAATAAACTTGGAGCTGAAGCAAAGAGTCCCTCCTGAAGTGATACTCGGTTTGTATAAAGGTAGCGATGGTGAAATATGTGGCACCGGAGGGCTGCTGCTGCTGCTGTGTGGGAAGAGGAAATCCAGGTAAAGTTGCCCAGAGGAAAAAGTCTTTTATGCAACGACCGAGTGGGAGCTAGTAAGCTTAACTCTGGTGTCCGCTCCTCCTCAAGGCAGCCATCAAGGCCCATCTGTTGGACAGAGTGAGGAACAGCTGTTACTTCATCAAAGCTTACCTTTCTGGATTACTAAGGTGCTTCTGGGTGTATGTGTGTATGAGTGAGTGTGTAGGAGGGGATGTGTGTGTTATTAATATATCCCATATGCTTTTAACTGTAGTAATTTCCTTCATTTCAAAGAATGGCAGTTGCGAAAAAAGCATTAGTTGGTGTTTAAAAAAAAAAAAAAACGTGTGGGATTCAGGCATTTAAGAAGCTCTATAGCTCTTACAAGTGTGGAAGGTAGACAAATTCTTAAAGGACCCATTTTACATTTTTGAGCTTAATATATTCAATTTTCATAATATATATTCAGTTTTTGTAAGGTTACTGACAATCATTTCCCAAAGCACACTGTTGGAATGGTGAGTTATTATTATTATTATTTTTTTTTCCCCTTCCAGACTGCCATTGGTTTCAGTTCATTCTGGTACGCTATTAAAATTAACTTGCTGATACTTGAAACATTCTTGGGATAGGTAGTCCATCATCATGAACAACACATATACTCATGTTTTTTCCCAAAGTTATGTAATTTTAGCATTTAAGCACAATTAAAAGCCTAATGAATGTATGTCTCCAACGGGGAATATAGTCCCAAAAGAAGACCTGCGTTTATCAAAAAATTTAAATGACTGTGACTTCATAANCCGGGGAATATAGTCCCAAAAGAAGACCTGCGTTTATCAAAAAATTTAAATGACTGTGACTTCATAATTTTGCGTAACATTAGCAGGAGAAACATCGATTTTTAAGGTGGGTGTATCACTTGGATATTTGATTTTGAATGATTAAGAGATTTTGCCAAACATCAGGAAAACTGAAATATGGTTTTATCCTTTGGGAACCTTACGTGTATGAAAATTGAATATGTTAGGCTCAAACATGCAAAATGGGTGGTATGGTCCTTTNAAAAAAAAAAAAAAAAACATGTTTTCAAATGCTGAAAACATGTAATACTGTATCTGTTTTTATATGTGTGGAGTACATGGCAATGCTTCATTTTGAGATCTGGAGCACGGCCAGCGTTGCTGCCCTCCAGCATCTGTCGCCAATGTCTCCGCATCTAGCAACTTTTAAGACCCCTTTAGCAACTTTTTTCAAAAAAGAGCCAAGCGACAAATCTAGTGATTTTTTTTTTTTTTTTTTTTTTGTTGGGAGATCAGCTACTTTCACGAGAAGAGAGTCGCCAAACTTTTCTGTCTCTCTTTCTCTCTCTCTTGAATTGATGAATTGATGCAGGCAAAATGAGAGAGCTAAAGGAGAAGAGAGAGGGAGAATCATTTACATTGTTTTACATTTCAGCACACTGTACCAAACTTCAAACTTTTTTTTTTTTTTTTTTTTTTTTTTTTTTTTTTTTTTTTTGGATATTTTGAAGCTGTCAAGGTTGTGACATCCTTAGCATTTTTTTTTTTTTTTTAAATTATTGTAAATGTGCAATTACTTCCATAGACACAATTTCAGAAATTCTCGGAAACATCTATGATATGCTCAAGATTGGGAAAAATCTTACCAGAAATAGAAAGCTTTTGAGGCAACTTGGCAAGGCATGAAACAAAAAAAGTGACACACAAGTTGCTGCAAGGTTATGTCACATATGCAGATTAGCTAATGAAGTCACCTAAGGACTTCTGGTGACTTTTGGAACAGGCCTTGGTGATTTCCTACAGGAGAGAGTTAGCTATGGCATGATTTTTTTGGTGGAAAAAAGGGAAAGCACGACCTGCAGATTAGCATCAGAATTAATTGATAGCATTATTACAAGGCTTCACACATAACTTAATAACTCAAAAAAGTGGATTCAGTGTTAAGTTGCTCTTTAAATGCAAACGTGTTCAAAAATTTACTTAGACGTGCAATGGCAGATATTTTTGGGTATTCACATTGAATTGAATTACTTAATACAAAAGCATTGCTTATGGTGAGGAACCATTCCTCCATCCATCCATTCTCTACCAGCTTATCCTTTGCAGGGTTGTGGAGGAACTGGAGTCTGTCCCAGTGCTCATTGGGCAAGAGGCAGAATACACCCAGGACAGGTTGCCAGTCCATCACAGGACTAACACACACACAGACACACTCATTCACACTCATATTAGCACCTACAGTCAATTTAGAGTTTCCAGTTCACCCAACCTGCATGTTTTTGGACCATGGGAGGAAACTGGAACACCTCAAGGAAGCATGCATCCAGTTGGATTCAAACCCTGTGGGGCGACAGCGCTAACCGCTAACCGCTAACCGCTAAGCCAAATTATCACCAAACTCTGCAGCTCTACTAAGCTTTTAGTCACATTTAGCTCATTGTTTAGGTTTGCCAATGGGAGAATAATTAGAGTCATGAACTTATTAACAAAATGCAAAAGTTGCCTGAAACCAGCCTGCTCATGCAACTGACTCATCAGAGGTTTACCGTTATGCAAAATTATGGGATTGCTGAATACCGGCTGACATGCTACTTGATTATAGTTGTTACATCTAATCATCAGACTTGGCAGAAATTTTGCCCAGGCCTCAAGGACCTCCATACAGAAAGGGGGCACATCCCTGAGGCCAGAGCCAGTGATCATTTTACATAAACCATATAAGCCGCATTTGCCATGCTTTCTGAGCAGGTGCTCTAAGCAGGCAGTCCAGGCATAGTTATCCTTATTATGCAAAAAAATTAATTACAGTTTGGACCCTTAAGCTTTTCTTTTTACATTTCAAATCAACTAAATTCAAACCTCCTCTTTTGTAACCATTAATCGTAAACTTGCGTGTGTCATCCAAACAGAAACCAACATCCAAGAAACTATGGCTACATTCATTTACGGTATATTTTTTGGCTATATCTGCTTTTTAGATAGATTTTTCACATCTTTTTTAAGTAGCCCATATGTGCTACCTAAGTTTACATGGTTGCGACCTGAAACAACGACACTGAAACATTGATTTTTAAGGTGGGTGTATCACTTGAATATTTGATTTTGAAAGATTAAGAGATNAAACATTGATTTTTAAGGTGGGTGTATCACTTGAATATTTGATTTTGAAAGATTAAGAGATTTTGCCAAACACCAGGAAAGCTGAAATACGGTTTTATCCTTTGGGAAATGATTGTCAGTAACCTTTTGTGTATGAAAATTGAATATATTAGGCTCAAACATGCANTTGGGAAATGATTGTCAGTAACCTTTTGTGTATGAAAATTGAATATATTAGGCTCAAACATGCAAAATGTATGGTCCTTTAATATGAGAAATATCAGTTATTGCAGGTTTAGGTACAGGTACTTCCTACCTCTGGTTCCCACTATTCTTTGTCCAGTCTTCCAAATGACAAAATCTTAATATTTCTGTATATTGTTTGCTGAACCCTTGCAGCGCATTTGTTTGGACTGTACAAAATGTCAAATGTTTTGGAGTTAAATTAAAAACTCTGCATGAGTGAACCTGAAGAACGTACATCACAGTGTTTGTGGGCATCTGACAGTGCATTTGTGTGCGAGTGGGTAGATGTGTAGGAGTTGGTTCACCAGGCTTTTGGTGTGTTTTCAGGGTCATTCTTTATTTCTTTCCAGTGAAACCGAGGAGCAGTGTTCGTGCATTAATAATGCCCCAAAGGTCCCTGCTGAAAAGAAGACAGGCAGAGGCAGTCGAGACAAACCTTTTGTTGAAAATTTGAGATGAGCAAGAATAAGTTTCCATGAAAGTGAGATTAACCAGTGAGTAAATGCCTCTCACTGAAAAAAAAAGAAAAGAGGCTTTACATTTTTAATCATATAAACCCAGAAGATATAATGTTTCCTGAATAAAGTGATGGCATTCTCCGCCGCCTCAGACAAAAGCATGATTCAGGCTTTTATTGCTATTTAGACAAGGGGATATATTCATGATGATAAGCATGCGCTGGCTGTATTTCAGCAAAGCTCTTGTGTGAATCATCAGCTCTGCACAGGCTGGGAGCCGAGACGGGGACGCATCCCTCACACCAGCGTCTCTGCACTTCTGATTAACCCAAGGTCAGGTTACCTAAACACTGCAAAACCTCATTAATAATCCCATGGTGCTTACCTGTCTGCGTATTCTATTATGCAAAGCTTGCCTTCAGATGTCTTAATCTGAATCTCCACATTTGGTTAAACATTGCTTTTTTTTTTTTTTTNTTTTTTTTTTTTTTGTTTTCTGTCTCCGCCTGCACATCTGCTCATTATACAGTTTCATTTCATTTTATTTGCACAATTATATAGACATATAACAATAATGATTAAAAAAACAAAAAGAAAAAAAGAATCCCAAAAACAAATCAGGAAAAAATTCAACATAACATAGTTCTCATGCAGGAGAGGTAAAAAGCCACAGGCTTGTACTAGGACCCCTCTCCTACATTAATCATCTTCAATTTATCCATCAAACATTAGAAAAAGACAGAAGTGTCTCAGATTACACAAAATCAAAAAACTGTCACTTTTCTACTAGTTATGACACTATGATTGCAATGATAATAGTCAGCTTCAGTAATTTCTTAAAGGAATAAAATGATGTTGCCCATTGCACTACATCCAAGTATGAATTCTGTGTCGAAATGAAAAACGGACCACATTACTAGAACAAAAGAAAGACGAAGCTGTTTAGATTGTCTAGTATATACAAATAGGCATCTGCTTCTTCGTGCAAAAGAAGTCATTTGCACGAATGCAGATGAATGCAAATGAATGAATGAATGCAAATAAATGAATGCAAATAGCTTGTGTGTGGAAGTAATTTCTCATCTGGAAAATACTAAACATCTGCTGTAACATAAAATATGCTGGTAATGGCTGTTTATGAATGAGGGAATGTGGTTGCGTCACAGTATTTCTACATGGTATGTCCTGCACAAAGCTTCATGAATCTGTCAGTGTCTTTTAAGTTTTTTTGTCAAAGTCACTGTATTTAACCTGTCCAACACAGAGCTGCAGGGAAGACGATGTCTCTGCCTTTTACTGAGAATTAAAAATGGCCGTCTCTTCGACAGTCGGACATATGTGTTAGCAGGCGAAACATTGCATTTTAAAGAACCATACCAACCATTTTGCATATTTGAGCCTAATACATTTAATTTTCACACATGTAAGGTTACTGACAATCATTTCCCAAAACATACTACTGGAACAATGAATTATTATTATTTTTTTTTCCTACCTTCCAGACTGCCATTGGCCTCAGTTCATTCTGGTACAATATTAAAATCAACTTGTTGATACTTGAAACGTTCTTGGGATAGGTAATCCATCATCACGAACAAGACGTGTATTCAGGTTTTTTTTTAAAGTTTCGTAATTTTAGCATTTAAGCGCAATAAAAAGCGCAGAGTGAATGTATGTCTCCACCAGGGAATATAGTCCCAAAAGAAGACCTGCATTTATCAAAAACTTCGATAAACGCAGACTTCTTAAGGCTGCATAAGTATTAGCAGGAGAAACATGGATTTTTAAGGTGGGTGTATCACTTGAATATTTNATAAGGCTGCATAAGTATTAGCAGGAGAAACATGGATTTTTAAGGTGGGTGTATCACTTGAATATTTGACTTTGAAAGCTTAAGAGGTTTTGCAAAATATCAGGAAAGCTGAAATAAGGTTTTATCCTTTGGGAAACGATTGTCAGTAACATTACGTGTATAAAAATTTAATATATTAGGCCCAAACATGCAAAATGGAGGGTCTGGTCCTTTAAGGTGACAATTTGATTTAGAAAGGTTATGGGATTTGTCAGTAACTGTAACTGTTTGTCAGTAACATACAGTGTATGTGGCTAGTATTTATTGGGCTTAAACATGCAAAATCGCAGGTATGGTCCTTTAAGATTGGTCAAGCGTAGAGGACAAATTCTCCTGTGAGAGTGCATGCGTAGAGTCGTTAATTGATATAAAATAATTAACTTTTCCACCTTAAGAACTCAAGAACTTTCTTTGGTTTCACTCCAAGGAATCAGGACCCAGTCTGGCACCAGATCTGTAGTCCTGGAACTTTTTTTTTCTTTTTTTTTTTTTTTTNTTTTTTTTTTTTTTTTTATTTTTGCTGGTTTTTTTAGGGTGGGTAGGTGGGTTGAGCTCACAAGACCAAACAGTTTGTCAGATGCGAGCGTCCTCAGGTTGACAACCAGGATTTTAAGTGATCCCATTTCACAGGGCAAAATGGGAACTCTGGGTTGCTCAAAGCAGCGCTGAAGGAAAAAAATAAATAAAAATAGAAGAAACACAAAAAAAATCAACAATTATAATATTTGAAGTAGCTCTGACAGACGTAGCGGTACAACAAAAGGATGCTGTTTAGCATTACGGTTTTGTCTGTCAGAGAGATTAAACAACAACTTGGTCCTTCAGGTGAGGAGTTGTCACCTTCACGCTTGTTCAAAAGTGCCTATGCACTCCTACCTCCATCCTAACAAAGCTTCAAAATAACTTCTCACAAAGGGTGAGATGGTGGAATTCAGTAGAATGTGCCATGCTGCAAAGACATTTAAATGTGTTCTTTTGCCTGATCAAAATGTCATTGTGCAGGAATAAAAAAAAACAAAAAAACAAAAAAAAAAAAAAANAAAAAAAAAAAAAAACAACTTTACAGCAGTAAGACGATTCATTACACATCACATTTTTACCAGACAGTCTTGTTACTTTCCAGCAGCTTGGAAAGATCAAACTCATAAATTTTGTCTCTTCTGGGACTGATGAAAAACAAACAGCCAATTAAAATCAAGCTTGCCTCATTTGGTTCTCTTCCTCCTCCATCACTTTCCTCTTTCCTCTTGTTCAGTCTGTCATTCGGCGTGCTGCTTGGCACCCCAGCTCTGCAGAACTGCAAAGGGATGTATATTTTAAACAATCCAGGCAGTGATGTCAGCCAAATGTTTTCCTTTACACAGGGAAACCAAATTCTGTGTACAACGTCTTCCTGTTCTTTCCTCAGGTGTGCATAAACAAACGCCGTGCTGACATCCCCCATCTTCCCCTTCTTTCGGTCTCAGAATTTTCACTTGGTTTAACACGTCACGGTTTAAGCGTGCACGCACATTTCCCAGCTCTGCTTCCCGCAAACATTGATGATGGCAGACAAAGTCACAGAGTGCAAGCAACATGTCATCCGCGCCGTTGTACCTTATTGTGAAATACGTGCGAGGGGGGGAAGCGGAAGCTGACACGTTGCTGTCGCTGACGTGAAGCGATGCCTTTGCAGATCGGTCCCCCGGCGGTCACGCTTGTGTTGTGACTGCTCAGGTTTGAATGCTCGAACACAGGAAACGCTGACAAAAAAGGCTGTTTACACACTGGCTCAACATAACTCAGAGTTATAAAAAAAAAAAAAAAAANTTTTTTTTTTTTTTTTTTTTTTTTTTTTTTTTTTTTTTTTTTTTCTCATGGATTCTCTCCCCTGTGCCCATGCAGATTAACTGGGCTGGTTTTGGCAACAAAAAGTAATCTGTGACCTAAAAATAAACGCTGAAGACCAAGTAGTTATAGAACTGGGAGAACATATCGGTTCTCTGTCTTCACTTTGAGGAAAATAATATCTGTTATATATTCCCTTCTTGGGTTTACAAAACCCCAAATTCCTAGTTCCCCTGCAATGATGCCTGCACTTCATGCCAAAATCACGACCTTCCAAATACGAAATACAAGTCTCTCTCTCTCTCTCTCTCTCTCTCTCTCTCTCTCTCTCTCTCNCACACACACACACACACACACACACACACACACACACACACACACACACAATCAGAAGCTAAAAGCACAGCTCCAATCTATTCAGCATGTGTGATATTGCTTCCTGACAGTTGAGCACACCCCATTAAATTCATTAAATGAGCTCAAAAATAAATTCATACACTGAACTGTGTGACAAAAGCACGAATACCGCACAACTTTCTTGTGTTTATGATATGACAAACACAGTAGTAAACACTAAGGTTTCATAATTAAATAGCATAGATTCAATGTAATTTTCAGCAGTTTAAGCTTTGGTTGAGTTTAGGAAGGAAACACAGCGATGATATTGCTAGAATATAGAATCAGTGGAATTGTTGCATGTTCGTGTGTCCTTTGTGGTGTTTCTCTCATTTTTGACTCATGTAGCTTCTTGATAAGAAAATGCTTATCTCACAAAATTTCAGGAAAGCAGGCTTAAATAATGACATTAATATTTTACAGGGTAAAATCACCTTTTTTTGGAGCAAGGTGAAAGTGCCTCAGCTATCTATTGCAGCTAACCACTTCAATGCAAAAGTGCAGGAGCACATAATTATGGTAAGTAAGGAGGGTCAATAGCTGGAGTAACCTTTTCTGAAAAAGGGTTGCTGAAAAATAAAACGAGTGTAAGGGTGTGGGTTGTTGAACTGAAAGGACCATACTGGTGATCGTGCATGTTTGAGCCCAATATACAGTCCATACATGTTACATTACTGACAATTATGTCCCATAATATACTACATTATCGGTAAATTTTAGATTGTTTTTCCTACCTTCTAGACTGCCAGTGGCTTCAGTTCATTCTAGTTCGTGAGTAAAATCAACTTGTAGAGACTTAAAACACTTGAGATATGTAATCCATCACAACAAACATGATGTCTGTTCGTTTTTTTTGTTTTTTTTTTGTCTAAGTAATCCAATCCAATACGAAGTTATGATCCAATACAGAGCTACATGGAAGACAATGTATGTCTCTGCCAAGGAAAATAGTCCCCAGGAGGAGACGGTTTTTACAGAGAAATTAAACAGACAATTTCTTCTACAATTGTACATAAGTGTCAGCTTAAATTTAGGTTAAATTTTAAGGTGTGTGTATCACCTGAACATTTGATTTTGAAAGATTAGAAGAGTTGAAAAAATAACAGGAAAACTAAAATATGGTTTTATGTTTTGGAAATTGGTTGAGTAACGTAACATACAGTATATGCGGGTTGTGTATATTATTGAACATGTACGATCACCAGAATGGTCCTTTAACTGGGGAAGAATGACACCATAAATGCACATATGGATGCCTAATTAATAATATTGCTACATATTCCTGGCAGCTTCACTATGAGAGTGCTATCATGCTGTCCATGGTGCTGAATTCCATGCTAAACATATCACAGGGGCCTATTTCAAGCATGGGGTTGCAGTTCACTATTTATCCACCAGCTGTCATGCCTGAGTTTCCCTCCTTTTTGCCTGACCCTTCTCACCTGCAGCTAATTCCCTCATCAGCCTGGTCTATACCAGCTGGTTCCCTTTGGTTCCAGCCAGATCGTCTTGTAAGGTTTGTTCAAGAGCTCACAAATGAATTCTGACCTCAGCCTGCTCTCTGGTTTTCTGATTGCCTGGCTTGGCCCTTTTTGGATCTGTTTGCCCGTTCACCTGCCTGCCAGTTATCTGTGTATGAATCCCTGCCATATGCCTGCTTTTTATTGTGTTTGTCTACTTTTACCTGGCTGTTGGCCTGTATTTGAGTGCTCTAACTGCAGCCTTTCATGAAAAGAAGAGTTCTCTAAAATACATTTTTGCTTTGAAGGCTTAACATCAAAACCAACACCAACAATTGCCTATTTTTAAAGCCTGCACCTCTGAGTTTTAAACAGGGAACAGAGGTGAATATAATGTCAAAAATGAAGTGGAAACCATGCAACGTTGTGTAAGGCTCTCATCATCCGAATTCAATGTAAAACACCATATATAACACATAATGTCAAATTCCAGTCTCCAAAGGTTTGGAATTTCTCAATTACTAGTGCATTCAAAACATGCCTGTTTGGAATGGGCTGGACTTTATGGTGTACGTCGCAGCCTGCCATAATTTCGTTCTGCACGTCCTCGTGAGCTAGCTTTGTTTGCTGTACAGGGTCGGGTTGAGAATGTGGCACTGAACCAGAGCGTTTGCTGCTGCGCCTACAGCATATCCTGCTGCCGCATCCGGAGGGTATCCTGCCATGTGGACTACTTTTTACTGGCACAGCTTAATTTAAGAACCGCTCATCCAAACAACTTCACACACGACACTGCACGTCCTTGGGTCCAGAGCAATAAACCTGCCGAATTTCAACTTCATAAAATGCTGGGTTCTAGAAATTTGGTGCCACAGACAGAGATTTCTGTCTTTATAGCTAAATGTAACTCTACTTGTGCTTTTTCTCTGCAGTTTTTTTTTTTTTTTTTTTTTTGCTGTTGAAGTCCTCATTAGGCATTAATATACAGACTGTCCAAAATGTTGCCATCAACATGCACAACAGTCGAATGTGTCAGTCTTTTTTGTGTCACTGTTGCCTTCAGACGACACACGGAAATTATGCTCTCGAATGAAGCAGTTGAGATTGGAAGATACCGGAAGATACAGTTTATTGAGGATTTCAGCTTCTTTGATTGGACGTGCTTGTGGCTCCTGTCTGCTGGAGTTATGGGTCAATGTTGAATCAGGAAATACAGTAGCTTTGCAATTAACAACAGGGAGTTTTGGTAATATTACAATTTTTACTTTCATTTTAACTTTCAAAGAAGTCACATAAATGCTTGGATTGAACTGAATTCTGTGGCTAAACAGATTCCTGTCTCACTAATGAATAAAATGTTATCATCATAGATAGGGAGGATGACTGCAAAATAATAATAATTTAAAATAAAGGTAATAATGAAAAGGAATTTATTTAAAGTAACCTTTTAAGCAATTTATCATCCAAATGAAAGAATACATGCAGCCTTCTAATTCTGTTTTGATTATGTTTCTCCATATTTTGGGGACGATCAGGCGACTGGGTGAGGATAATAAATTCATGGTGGCTGAAGTAATGAACTTTTTNCACACACACACACACACACACACACACACAATTAAGCTAAATTGGTACTGTATTGAATCAAGTGGATGAGTGTGATCATGAAGGCGGAAGAAAAGCTCTGGACGTTAATTTCTGCTGACCACTGCTCGTGGGAATAAACAGAGTGAAACCTTTTGGCCCCCGAAGCTCTTCTCATCCTCAATGCGGCGGCTAAATTATGCCAAAGCGTTTTCTGTCTCCTTCAAGGCGAGAGCGCTGATTGCCTCATCACCGCCACCAGCCAAAACTCCTCGCCAAGTACAGCCCTTGTCTGAAATACTTGCCAATCAATCATAGGCACAAACTTCCACAGCTGATGGATGATGGAAACCCATAGAGCCGATCCGGATGGTTTCAGAATTCAAAGCAATTTTCCCGATCTCCATTTTAGGCGCTGTGTGTCTGGTCTTGCCAACGCTTTTCTGTTGACATATCTACACTTAGTCCTCTTATTTGGCCCAGTGACAATCTGTGTTTGTACCTGCAGACATTCACTTTTTTTCTATTTTCTTGTGCTTTATTGGGACTACAAGAACTTATCCCTACATATATTTGTTGTCGTGTGTGTAGACTTCAATAAATAAAAATTGAAGGCAGATTGATCAGGCTGAAATTGGATGTTAACACAGACTGTTTGGCTCCAGTGTTCTGGTTTGTGGAGAAGCCACATTTTGAATTAGACGCCCGTCTTGTTAGAGCGTTTCCTTTATGAGCTCCTGGTCTCTCAGTGTAGCTAAGGGCCTCAGGGCAAAAAAAAAAAAAAAAAAAAAAAAAAAAAAAAAAAAAAAAAAAAAAAAAAAAAAAAAAAAAACAAAACAAAAAAAAAAGCTAGAGCACACACACACACACACACACACCTGAGCATGGAATACAAAAAGATGCAGCCAGGCACATTTTCTGTAACGTATGCACTGCTTATTCAAAAGAGAGGACTCCGTCTGTCTTTTATGCAAACCAGCTCTGTTTTTACGGCCTTCTCTGCTCTCTCTCTTTTATCAAACTCTCCCACTCCTTTTGAAGCTTGTCGGCTCTGGTTAAGCAATGTGTCAAGATTGAATAGACAGAGGCCGATTAGTTTGCCTTCTCTCTTTCTCACTGCTCTGCGCAATCATCTTCTTGCCATCTCTAGCATCTCCGATGACAGATAGATTGCTCGCAGCATTTCCTGTCCTAGTTGAATTCCCTTTGCCTCTCTCGCCCCTTTTGCACACCCTGTCTTTTGTCAGTTGAGCGCCATGTGTGTGTTCACTACCCCAAAAAGTTCTGGCGGTGAAGTAAAAGGTGGATTGTCATAGGATTTGCTTTTTTTTCTCCTCTCTCCCCTGTGATCTCATTTGAGTGAATGAGTTATGAATGTTGTGGGCTCAAGGCCTCTTCAAAACCTTCAGTCTGCTTCCTCCTCAGTCTCGTTTTTGTTATATGTTATCCCAAACACTCACATATTTTACTGATTTATCATCGACATGGCTCATCATATAAATCACTTGGATTTTTAGTAGGGATGGGCGATGGAGTTGTTTTTCTTTTGGACCTAATACCAAGGCCAGGATCCTGACATCAGTATCAATACTGATGCAGATATATTTCACCATCACTTTCAGTTTCATTAAAATGTATGTTAAAAATTACTCATAGAACCACATATATTGATTACTAACCCTAACTAACTAGCCCTTTTTATGAGATTGGTAATTTTCAAAATGAAACATCAGAGTTGAAAGTATTGATATTTCAGTATAGATCAGCTCATTCCTGGATTTTGAAAGCCCGAGGTTAAAAAAACAAAACAAAAAACAAGACATATGACAAGACAAGCTAAATCAGATTAGCTTGTCACTATCTGTCAGAAACTGCAACCTTTGATCTGTGACTTTATGTCCATAAATGGCACAGAGTCGCCTGTCCATACAGATTCTGCAAGATACATTGATAGTCACATGACCTGACTATCAAATAGAATACTTTCTAGCATTGAGGTGACAGGATGGTATTTATTTATATCAAATGGAAACTAAAATTTCTTTAAATGTGTCTCTCCACAGTTAGCTAGAAATGGTTCAGAAAGGGAACATCTTAAAGGATTCTCTTTATCAGTAGCTAGATTTGTGTTGTTTTTTTAGATCTGTGGAGTAAAAAAAAAAAAAAGAAAATCAGAAAGAGGTCCTCATCAACACTCACTTGTTTATATTGAGATCAATATTCTTATTAATGTACATTCACAATTACATGGACTATTTTGAGAAATCAGACAGTGGAGTGAAGGAAAGAGTGACACAAGTCAAGTAAAATGTATTTATATAACATGTTATACAGGCCTGCAGAGTGATGAGTCCCTACCAGGCTCTCAGAAGACAAGAAATACTGTTTTACTTCAGCAAGTCAGGAAGAAAGTGGAAGAAATTGCGAGAGAAGCAATTCAATGAAAGATTATCTGTCCTTGAATTTCCAGGTAGGGGAAGAAGGCAAAGTTTTCACCAAGAAAGAAAACAAAAACCAAAAAAGTGGAAATTGTATAAAAGTTCACCTGAGGGAGGGCAGTCGTTATATTTCATATTTCATACCTCAACTAAGGCTGAACAAACTGAGGCAAAATGTGTCTTGTTCTTACTATGCAGCTATTAAAGATGCATCAAATCTGTTTGCATGCTGCTGAATCAGCAGCATCTCAGCTTATTCTCAGATCATCTTATGCCTCCGCCCTGTTTCTTAATGTACAGCAATTCCATTAATCTGCCCCCTGTCCAAGCAACAATGTTCATCAACCAGATCTGGATCCTTATCTGGACCAAATTCCACCTACTCTAACATGGGATAAATATGCCTGATTTTTATTTTTTATTTTTTTCATTGAGATTGTTGTGCAACCTTGGAAGAAACTGACAAAAATATTGAAACTGTTATCTTGCAATGTTTAGAAATGATTAAATAATTCCTAGATCCACCTATGGATCTGGAGCCATAAGAGGCTCCTAAGTCTAGAATGACCTAGTAAATCCTCAATCCTAAAAAGTCATGGTGTTAATATGCTTGTGAAAACTTTGATTCTACTCTAAGGCCAAGAAATCAATTCTTTCAAACGTCATGTGAATGCTCAAGGATGCAAACCTTCTGCACCTACTGTACATTTCCTCACCTGGCATACTTTCTCTCTAAACCCATTAAGCAATGAATCATGCCAATCCAGCAAATGACAAAATCATATTAATTCCATCCATACATGTTTTCCCTCTAAGTTTTTGTCTTAAATCCAGTACCAACAGAAATTGGAGTGAAATGTGCATGTAAATGTGCTGATTTTTCCATAAACACATTGCTACAGTAAATACATCAGCTTCATTTGGCTCCAGCAGCTATTTTAATGTTTTGAACACTTTACTTCCACTATTACACACATGCACATGCTAGATGTTTACTTGTACACAAAGGAATTCAGGCACTCAGAGGTGTTATCACCTTAGTACCGCAAAACAGAATTTAATTTTAGAACAGAATAAAAGAGCCATTTGTTATCTTCCATCACGACAGCAGAATTCAATTTCCATTGACTGGTATATTTTTGTTATACAGAATATTCTGCAGTGGAATCCATAAAGCAAATATACAGACTGCCAAATTAGTCCTTACACAGTGTTAGCATAAAGTTTGACATGTTTTTGTGCAAAGTGGAAATTGGAAAGTATACAGCAGAGGGATACGCTCAGCAGTCAGAGCAGCAATGGCTGAAGCCTGTTTGCATTAGCATGACCAGACTCTCTTTCCACATCATCTCTCATTCGGAGAAGTTAAAGCTCCCATCAACTGTGTCACTGAAGCAGGAGAGTGCAGGTAGCCGAATGTTGGATAGGTATGCAGAAGCTCTTTGAGAAGAGACCGGGAATCCCCATCAAAACCAAATTTAAAACCCACATTCACCAAGTCCAGCTGGATGGTCCCAGAAAAGATAATAAGCGCTGAGTCTCTACCAGCTTCTTAAAAAAACAAAAAAAAAAAAANAAAAAAAAAAAAAAAAACTTTAATTTGCAGATCAACAAGTCAATTAATTACCTTAATGAGAAATAAATCACTATTTTATTTGTGCCCAGACTTGTGTTCATTTGCAAATCCTGTCAAATACTGTATGGGCGCTTTCACTTTAATCTCAAACAAATGGCTGGCTTTAATTAAATACGTAAATTGCAACAATGAATGAAATTGTGGAAAAACAGTCTTTTTTCTCCCTCCGCTCTTCCCCACCTCTCTTTATCTAGTCTGTTTTGTCCTTGTTAGTGCTTGCCGCCATTGATGTGCAAATTGGCTTTATCTTAATCATCTCTCTTGTTGTCTTTGTTTCCCACCGCTCATTAAATTGCAGTGTACTTAACGGAAGGGGGGGGGGGNAAAAAAAAAAAAAAAAAAAAAAAACTTTCACAGCTTCAATGTACCATTATTTATGGGTCAACAAAGTTTTGAGGATAATTTCTGATGTTAGCTGCAAGCTTCACTGTTAACACATTCAGTGCCAGATATTACTCAGCGGTGTCATCTAGCTACTGTGTATGAGATGAGATAAAACTTTATTGATCTGAATATCATTTCTCAAAGCATACTACTGGAACGGTGAGTTAATTTTTTTTTCCTACCTTCCAGACCGTCATTGGTTTCAGTTAATTCTGGTACGCTGCTAAGCCCAATTTGCTGATACTTGAAACATTCTTGGGATAGGTAATCCATCATCACGAACAAGACATGTATTCAGGTTATTTTCAGAGTTTCATAATTTCAGTGTTTAAGCTCAATAAAAAGCGTGGAGTGAATGTATGTCTCCACCAGGAAATATCGTCCCAAAAGAAGACCTGCGTTTATCGAAAAATTTAAATGACCATGACTTCATAAGGCTGCGTAACTATTAGCAGGTAAAACATTGATTTTTAAGGTGGGTGTATCGCTTGAATATTTGATTTTGAAAGATTACGAGATCTTGCAAAATATCAGAAAAGCTGAAATATGGTTTTATCCTTTGGGAAATGATTGTCAGTAATGTTACGTGTATGAAAATTGAATATATTAGGCTCAAATATGCAAAATGGATGGCATGGACCTTTAAATGGTATTTATTTACTCATATTTCATTTGAGATTTAAATGACTTTTGGGGGATGGCCAAAATATGATAGAGGGCCGCATGTGGCCCCAGGGCTGGACTTTGAGTTTGTAGGGTCTAGTGGCTCTGTTATGCTGTGGGGGTCAGGACATGTTGCTGGCATGGTTTTGGTTCCACTTGTCCCCATAGAGGGAAGCATCACTGCAAATCAATCCAAAATTACTCTGAGATTCTGAGAGATCGGCTATTCTATGATGAAGCATTTCTGTCCTGAAGCAAGTCAGCTCTTCCAGGATGACAATACCCTCATCCGTAGGGTACAAGGGGGTCATTAATGCTTTGATGAGTCTGAAAATTATGTAAATCATGTGCTTTGGCCTAATCAAGTCACCAGATCGCAACCATATTGGAGACTTATGTGAGATTTTGGACAGATGTGTTGGCAGGCGCTATGAGCGATTATCCTTTGGGGAAGTGGTGGCCTAAAAGTGAAATCATGAGCTAAGGGTCACTGGTTCGATAGGCCTGCGCAAAACTGGCAAGAGAAATCTGGGTGTGGGGAGATGAATTAGCAGCATCTGCCCTGCTTTCGTTACCACCATTGAAGTGCCCTTTAGCAAGTCGGCTAACCCTAACTGCTCCAGTGGAGCTGTACACTGACCAGCAGAAAAGTGTATGTGGTAATACTGGGCAGCTTCCAGGTGTGAATGTGTGCAAGTGTGCGAGCTTGTGCAAAACAGAATTCAGCGCTCAGTGAGCCTCCCCTGAATACCTGGCTCAAAGTCCAGCCCCAGGTCTCAAAGTCCTGGGGCTAGACTTTGAGACCCTACATACTCAAAGACCAGCCCCAGGGCCACATGCAGCCCGCCATCACAATAATGGTGGCCACCCCCCAAAAGGTTAAAAAGAAGAAGAAGAAGAAGAAGAAGAAGAAGAAGAAGAAGAAGAAGAAGATTGTTTCATCCCTCCAGTAGAGTTCCTGAGACATGTACGATCTATGTCGAAATTCAGTATGTTCACGTGTATGTTCATACTTTTGGTTCTACTCCGATTACGGCAGTAAATCAAATTTTCCAACTGTCATCTAAAACATGAGTAGATTGAAATGTACATAAAACAGCACTGATGTTGGTGAGTAACAAACCTACATTTAACGATTGTAAGTGGATTTACTCGAGCATGTAAACAATCCGTTGTTCAGAGTAAGCAATCTCTCCATGCATTTCCTCACCTGACCTGCTTCCCCTCATATGCTGATGAAGCTATGAATCCTATAGCATAGCTTGCATTTTTACCTTAATTGTAGCATAAAAAAATCAGATTACAGCATGCATGTAAATGTATATTGATCGAAGTTGTAATGGCAGCTCCTGGTGGCGCGACACTTGACTAAAACTTGTTGGGTTGTCCTTTAATTTGTAAATGCCAAGTGGAAATCTACACAAAATACAATGAAATTACAAAGAAACACACAATATAATATCCAGAATGGTGTGCAGAAGTGTGTGCATTAGAGACTGATGAGCTGGGATGCGGAGTCACTCCTTCCTCTACTTCTGAGTTTTTTTCCTTTTTTTTTTTCCAGATTCATAGTGTGTATATCAGCAGAAAGCAAAGACACATGAATATCTACGGAGCCAGCATTAAAATCCCATCACCCTTATTACTCCACAGACATTATTTCCACAGAAGCTGCAAACGAGGGATTCTTTCACTTGCTATCTTTTAATAAAGCCACACGTTCCTTGCATGAATTTCACCGCTCACCTTGCTATGGTTATTTAATTTCATTAGCAAAATAAGCAGCACCATGAGAATTATCATAAAATGTCAAATAGTTTATCTCTTGTGGGATATCACCTGGGACTTATTTCATGTTTGGTGTAGCTTGTTACATCCGCTGTGTTGTGATGCAGATTTTATTGTCCTGAAAGAAAGGAAGGCGAGGGAATTATAAAAATCTATTATCTGTTTTAAGAGTCAAATGCAATGAAGACATCATTATGCAAATGACATGAAGGTACATTAATACTATTTATGAGGGGTGGATGATTTCTATAACTGTACATTTTCATTGACCATAGATGGAAAATTAAAATGACCTTCATGCTACAGCACAGCGATATTGCTCAGTGGACATCTAGCACAATGCAGCTTTTACATTATTCATTATTTATATTGATATGCCATTTGATTATATTCATTGCATATTTGTTACTTTGTGATATACAGGAGAGTAGACAACACAGTTTCCACTTTCCACTTTTCTTTAATGAATTTAAATGTTAATATTTGATTCCCTGATTTATTTAACACTGGTCAGGCACATTTCCAGTTTAACAGGTTTACCACAAATTGGTAAAAATAAGTAAATAAATAAAAGTGGAAACGTATTTTCTTGCCTCATTTTATTGATATATTTTAATTATGTGTTCAGTAATGGTTGTGATTCTTAAATTAACATATCACAAGTTCTTTTCACAATTGAAGAGTGCTGATTTGGTGCCACTAACCCTAAATAAGTTTTTACATTTATGCATACATCTTCACCATTCAGTCTAAAAGTGCTGATATCAGCCTTCATGGACACACATCTGTCCAGCCCCAAACCCCGAATCAATGGAGAAAGCAAAATCATTTATGCTTGTCTGTGGTTTGATGCTTAGCACATTTAGCAAACTCCTGCGATGGGACAAAAACTCCAGATTGAAGCCAAATCATTGTTTATTCACATTGCCATCATGCCAGCGCTTTTGCATGTACAAGCCCAATAAATACAACCTGCATACACATTGCATCACTGACAATTTCCAAAACATAAAACTGTATTTTAGCTTTCCTGTTATTTGCCAAATACCCCCAATCCGTCAAAATCAAATGTTCAGGTGATACAACCACCTTACAATAAAGTGTTTTGCCTCCTAACACTTATGTCTGAATGTAGAAGGGATGGCCATTTTTAATTTCTCTGTAAAAGATGTATGTATTCCTCAGTTGAGACATACATTGCCTTCCATCCGCTCCATGTTGGATCAGTTAAATAAAGTTACTTACCATACAGTGATCGTGCATATTTGAGCCCAATATAAACAACCTGCATATACGTTGCATTACTGACAACTCAATTTCCAAAACATAAAGCTGCAGTTTAGTTTTCCCGTTATTTTTTTGGATCCCTTAATCTTTCAAACTTAAAGTTCAATGTTTCACCTTCAATGACTTGCACTATTGTAGAAAGCACAGCCATTTTAATTTCTCTGAAAAAGCTGTCTTCTCCTGGGACTATATTTCCTGGCGGAGAATTTTTTTTTTTTTTTTTTTTNGGATTACATATCTCAAGCATGTTTCAAGTCTCTACAAGTTGATTTTAATAGCGTACTGGAATGAACTGAAGCCAGTGGCAGCCTGGAAGGTAGGAAATATAAGTCTAAAATTTACCATGAAAAAAGCATATTGTTGTCGGTGTAACATGTATACAGGTCAGGTCATATTAGGCTCAAATATGCAAAATTGCCAGTACTGTCCTTTAAGTCTCAGCACTTCCTACGTGCATCGTGACCCAGCCTCAGAGCTGTCTCAAATGCTCAGACATTCTCAAGCATCTTCGAAATTACCAGCACAAAATTGGAGTTGCTTTTCTAGTTTCAGTAGATTCATGGCAAGTCATTACAAGCAAATAGTCAGTGAGAGTATGAGAGATGGCGGCAAACTCCACATTCTGACTTTTAGCTGCTCTTTCTTCTTTTATTCTGCCAGAAATAACATAAAAACTACCAGAACCACAAGCCGCGTCTCCTTGTTTGGATCAACATCGATAATTCACAGCAATTTACCGCATATTTTCACTCGCCTGCAGATTTTGGGGTACTAATTTCGGACGTCGGTCATTTCCTCTCAGATGACAGATGTGTAGTGTGTATGTGTGTGTGCCACAGTGTTGTGAAGACACAAGATTACAGCAAAAATTGCTGTGCAATATATGTGGTTCGGCAATTTGTGGATTTCTAAAGTCACAGTTTGAGCTTTTGCACGTGGATGAGAGTCTCGCTTACATTTCCTGCATTGTGACTCATGCACGCATGGAAATGAACTGAATGCTAATTCTTCCTTCAGCAGCAACTGTTATTGTGCTCCATTAATGTGGCATTTAGCTCCCAACAGCTACAGCAGAGCCGCTTGCTTCCCTTCACAAAGACCACGGTCGTGTCTGACAGCTTTCAGGTGTGAATGTGAGTAATTGTAGGGGTGTGCAGTGTTGTTCAAAGAGTATGCATGTTCAGCAAAAGCCTCCTTTTGATAAATAAAACCTGACAGAAAAGTTTCAGGCCAACAACACAAAAACGAGTCCAAACTAGAGCAGCGGTGTTTGATGAAGAGAGAATCAAAAGGTTCCTGTATCCTGGTTACCTGAAGGAGATTGTTTCACGTGCAGTGAAATGTGAATGTACATCATATCATAAATCTTGCAAAACAATAAATTAAGCCTTGTAATGTTAAAAGATCAGACCGGCGCTGATGCGTGTTTGACCCCATTACAGATATACGATCCGCATACATGTTATGTTATTGATGACCATTTCTCAAAGCTTTACGACACTTTAGTGATAAATTTCAGATTTTTCTTTTTTTTTTTACTTACCTTCCAGACTGCCATTGGTTTCAGTATATTCTAGTATGCAATTAAAATTAACTTGTAGAGACTTGAAACATGCTTCAGATACGTAATCCATCACAGTGAACTTGTCTTCGTTTTTTTGTTGAAGTAACTTTGTTTAACCGATACAACATGGAGCTGCACAGAAGACCGTGTATGCCTCCACCAGGGAATATAGTCCCAGCAGAAGACAGCTTTTACCGAGAAATTAAAATGACTGTGCCTTCTACAATTGTGCATAAGTGTTGGAAAGCAAAACATTGAATTTTAAGGTGGATGTATCACCTGAATATTAGATTTTGAAAGATTAGAGGATTTGAAAAAAATAACAGGAACACTAAAACATGGTTTTATGTTTTGGAAATTGGTTGTCAGTAACGTAACATGTATGCAGATTGTATATATTGGACTCAAACATGCACTGTCTCTGGTATGGTCCTTTAAATATCAGTTCTGTGTTAAGCCCAGAAAACGGGGTCCATTTCTACTTCTGTGTCAGTTAGCCCTTACAAGATGCATGACTCTGCAGACTTTTGCAGAACTTTCTGCAGAAGTTTTTGTATTATTAACTAGGATTTCTCTAGATCTCCTTTATTGTTAACTTTTCTGTGCACTACAGAATCAGAGGTGTAACTGTAATCATGACTTTTTTTCAACTATAAGGAAATAGAATATATTACTTTAGTTTAAAGCAGGTGTATGGTTAATTGCCGCCTATGTAATATACAACTATTGGCATACATGACCATTAAATATTGTTCTTGCTCCCTTAATCAACATCAAAGGCTTGTAGAGGTTTCTTTTATTTCTTTTGATTAAAGTAAATTCCTGAAAAATACAAAGGCCTTTATGCAAAATCAATTTTTCATCTGTGATCATGCACCATCATCTATGATAGTTAATGGTGTTTCATAGAAAATAGTCAGCTTGTAACTGTATTGCAGCTCTCAGATTTAAAAGTTGCCATGTTAGTCTGTACAATAGATTTATTCAGCAATCAAGATGAATGATGGATTGTGAAACCTATCGCTCAATGTAATAAACATGAAAAGTGATGGAAAAATAGACCAGCTGGCATTCATTTCCAGCCCAAAACATTAAATGAGTGAATGTATAAAACTGCCATTGACTCTGAGGGGACTTTATTTAGAAACTGAGCACAGTACTCCAACACGAATTGTATTCTTCGTGGCAATAAAGACAGTAAGTAAGCTTACAGTAGGTATCACAAAATCACATTGGGTCTTTTGTTGTGTGTCACTGGTTTTGAAGCCTCTTCCTCAAACTAGTAATTTTCCAGGAAAGCTTTCATTTTCCAGCCACACTTTCAGTTTATAATCAAAGATGATTACGTGGTTGTTCTCTATATTCTCCCTGCCATCCTGCCTGGGGTCATTGGAAAGGATGTGTCCAATCCCAGCATGCATTTGGCAAGCAGCAGTGGACATCCTGGGCAAGCCATCAAAGTGCTCACACACACACAGGCAAACACATATTCATGTAAATGTTGACATCACAAGTTTCAGTTTTAAGCCAAAAATATGAATTTTGTTAACACAGAATTTAGTAGGATATCTCAAAAATTTATGGATGGATTTGGATGGAATTTGGGAGGCAGATAGACAGTTTTCAAGGGGAAGAAGTGATTCATTTTGGAGGTGATACGGATCATATTCTGAATCCAGAAGAAATTTTCTGCCTATAAAAGCAATGCTAATGGACTGATTTCAATGAAATTTAGCATGGTGGCTCTTTTCTTTTTCTTTTTCTTTTTTTTTTTTTTTTTTTTTTTTTTAACAAAAAGAAGATCTGCTTATGTTGGTGGTGATCCAGATCATCTTCTGAATCACACAGGATTAAGAAGAAATTTTGTTGCCATTGGCTTTGTAGTCTTGGCTTTTTTGCTTATGCTGAAAATATAATGTTGTTTTCTTGTTATTATAGATTATTTCTCCTAATAATACATTCCTTGTGCATCTTTCCCAATCTATAACGACTTGCAAAACTCATATTTAAATATAAGATTTTAAATACAGATTTTGAGCATTTTCTGTCTAATTCTTTGGCAACATGGAGACCAGTTTCTCCACAAGCCGGGTGATCATAATTAATGTGTGTGTGTGTGTGTGTGTGTGTGTGTGTGCGTGTGCGTGTGCGTGTGCGTGTGTGTGATGTGTCATGCTCGTTGTTAGATTGTGCAGTGCAGACTGGTATTTTGAAAGAGATCATTGATCAACAGTAGAAACAATAAACTATAAATGAGCCAGAGTTAACCCAAGAGGCTAATTTTCATCTGCAGTCCCTGGCCAGATGTTAAAAAAGGCACATCCAGTGATGATGCTTTGATTTGATGTTTAAAGGATCATACTAGCAATTGTGCAAGTCTGAGCCCAATATAATACCTATACATGTTATGTTACTGACAACCATTTCCCCAGATATACTACTGGAGTGTTAAATATTAGAATTGTTTTTCCTACCTTCCAGATTGGAAGTTTAGAAATTGGCTGTCAGTAACATAACATATACGCGGGTGTATGTATTAGGTTCAAACATGCACGATTGCTAGTATGGTCCTTTAAATTAAAGCAAAATGCAGACTTTTATTTATCCAGCGTAAACACATCGACATAAAACACAGATGATGAGTTCATTCCCAAATCACATGAGATCCCCAAGTAACACTGGTCCAGTGTGAAATGTACATTCGAGAGCCATCAGATAAGCTACCAACAGATGATAAACACATATGCATAAACATCTTAAATTTGTTGTCACAACAGTCAGAGTCAGTCTGAAAAAGTGTAACTTCCCTGTTTCATTCCAGGCAAATTTTCAGTCATTTCTCTCCAACAATTACACGTTTAACTGTTCCCTTTGAGCTCATAAGACTGAAAAGAGACATCTGAGAAGCCACATCTTTTTATTTAAACCACAGACCCTAAATCCTCTTTAAGTGGGCAGAAAGCTATAAGGTCAAAAGAGGAGGATCTGTGCGAGCATCAATCTGTGGAGAGACTTAATTTTGCACGGTTTTAAATGTGCCCCTCAAGACAAAACACAAGACTCTGAGAAAATGAGGAAGATGGCTTAAAAAGCAGCAGTCGCCCAAGTGATAAAGAAAATATGAGGGGGGGGGGATAGGAGGAGAGGGAGATGCTGTTAGAGCACAAGAGCAGAAAGAAGGAGATGAAAATGGGGAGATTTGTTTTCCCCTTTAATCATTGCACTCTGAACTAAATATGTCTTGCCTCATCTCTCTGTCTGCTGTAATCTGTTTCCTTGTCTCTTCATGTTCTCTTCCTTAAATAAACCCTCATTTCTATAGTGTGTGCGTGTGTGTGTGTTTGTGTGCATGTGCTTGTTTATAGTGGCAGAAGAAGGTTTGCTCCATCCCCAGAAGGAGTTTTTGTCAGAAATCATTCTTGGGTTGGCAATGTTTACATGGTTTTCTGCTACTTTTTTTTTTTTTCGAAACTTCCTTATCCATTTCGTTTTGCAGTTTGATAACACCAGTAAAACTGAGAGGAACACGTTTCCAGCTCGCTGTGATTCTGATGACACACAACAGTCGTGACAGCAAAGGGGAATATACTGTAAACAAGGATGTTTTCTGCTTTTTGCAACTTTCTGCTTCATTGGGTTTCTAATGATGCCAGGCATGAAGCTCGCAGTGACACAGGCTCAGTGCATGGAGTTTTTATTCCACCAGGAGCAATGAGGTTAAATCTGGAACACGGATCAAAGACAGATGTAAGAAAAAAAAAAAAAAAGGNAAAAAAAAAAAAAAAAGGTACTTCATTCAAGTTGATGGTTTTCTGTAGCTTCTGTAATAATACCGGCAATTTTGCATGTTTGGGCCCAATATATACAAGCCACACACACATTTTGAAAACCAATTCCCAAAATCTACTACTGGAGTGACAAATATTAGTATTGTTGTTCCTACCTTCATATTGCCATTGGTTTCAGTTCATTCCAGTACACTATTAAAATCAACTCATAGAGACGACTTGAAATAGGTTTGAAATTGGTAACCCATTATTTGTTTTTTATTTTTTATTTTTTTATTTTTTTGAAGTAACTTTATTGAATCAGTCCAATGTGAACAACAATGTATGTCTCTGCCAAGGAATTATAGTTCCAGGAGAATCCAGCTGTTACTGACAAATTAAAAACAACTATGCCTTTTGTATTTGGACAGCAGATAAAACATTGAATTTGCAAGTGGGTGCATCACCTGAACATTTGATTTTGAAAGATTAGGGGTTTTAGTAAAATAACAGGAAACCTAAAA
This sequence comes from Lucifuga dentata, assembly GCA_014773175.1. Taxonomy (NCBI): domain Eukaryota; kingdom Metazoa; phylum Chordata; class Actinopteri; order Ophidiiformes; family Bythitidae; genus Lucifuga; species Lucifuga dentata. The sequence goes on along the minus strand of VXCM01004463.1, from coordinate 9,564 downwards.
TACAGTTTTACATTATATAATCTGTACGGGGGGGTCACATTTATTGGGCTTAACCATGCAAAGTGAGCGGTTTGTTCCTTTAAGACTCTAGTAAGCTCCTTCTAAAATGCCTGTTGGAGTTGGAAGGTTAGTGGAAAGGAAACCCCCTCATCCCCTTTTGAAATCAGGGCATTGCGTGCCCTGGTGAGAGATATGAAAGTGAAACTGTGTGCCATTATCCCACTTTATAATCACATGGAGATTTCCTGTTAACAACCCCTTCCCTCTCCTAAAGTGAAAGTATGTGAGGTTATCCACCTGTTTATGATTAATCAACGGTTACATTCATGCGAGCACGCACACACACACACACACACACACACACACACACACACACACACACACACACACACANACACACACACACACAGACATCCTTCACTGTCCATACCGATGACTTCTCACCCTGCTTTACAGTATGGGCATAGTCTCCAACTGAGTCAGGGCAAGTCAGGTGGGATGGAGCATGCTGCGGCCTTTAGGGCTGCAATTTACATTTACAATTTTACATTTTGCAATTCTACTTTTGCTAAATCAAAGTATGAAGGATTTACAAAATTTGAACCGAGAAATCCCATAAGGTGAGGAGAATAAACTGCACACAGCATGTTCACTTTTCCCACCAATGCTTTATACCGAGGTTAGCAAAAGGAAGAGAAAAGGTAAAGGTGTAATATTTGTGATGCCAAGACAGGGCTGCTCATTGGGGGGGAACAGAAAAAAAAAAAAACATTTGCACCATAAATTTTAACATAATGGCTAATGCTCAAATAATGGCTAAGTCTGTTCAAACAAAATAAAGGGAAGTGATTTTACAGATTAAATTTCGGTTATTGGCCTTGGAGAGCATTTTAAGAATGTGAAAATGGAAAAATGACCTCCATGAATTCTTGATTTCTCTGTATTGGTACTAACTACAACTGTGAAAAATGGGCAGAAAGCACAGAATGAAGCCCCTCATTACATAACACTAAGCTTTTCTTGTGAAATAGATGGAAGAAGTGGTGAGGTTCAATTACAACAGCAAACAGCAGCAGGAACAAAACACGACAAAGGGAAGAAGGTCGTAAAATGAGGATATTGACTAAAATAAGAGGAAATCTGCTTAAAAAAAACAGGAAATTTGTTTTAGCAAAGAATATCTCACTCACTAAGGACAATGATAATTTCCATATTCAGCCCAGGTCTGATTTGCCTTTATTCTGTTAGAGTTACTCTTTTTATTGTTAACGTTGATACAGTTTTTTTTCCCCTCCAGCTACAGTACGATTCAGCACAAACACAATCATCAGCCAATGAACCAAAAAAGAGAATAAAACACATCCTTCCAACATAATAACCATCACACTAGAATAAAACCCAGCCTATAACAATCTGCTAATGCAATTGCCTGAAAGTGGAACACATTGCAGTATTGAATGTACTTGAACTGCTTCGACACTCTGATGCTGCATTCATTGCATCTTCTGTAAATAAAATCTGCTGATTGGGGAAACTGTCAACTTATACATGTCAAATATGTATATATATATATATATATTTTTTNTTTTTTTTTTTTTTTTTTTTTTTTTTTTGATTTCTGCCATCTGGATTAATGAATTTAAGGAGTTTCAACGCAAGAAATAAACAGCACGTCAGCAGTCTAGTTTTAAATTATGATTATAAATGAGTCAAACTCACAATAATACAACCATAAAATGTTCAAAATATTGTACTTGCATATCTGAGACATTATGTTTAAGGATATGTATAACTACTACATGAGTATGCTGAGAGCTTTCACAAGACTCTACAATCGTATTTTACACGATAGGCATGTTTATTAGGGCATTTTCACACCCATGTGGTTTGATCTGGTTCAATCAGATGAGGGTATGGTTCATGTGGACAGGTTTGAACACAGCAATCACGCTCGGATGTGGACCAAAACAACCAAACCTTGACTGGTTTGAGGAGGTGGTCTCAGCCCAGTTACAAAAAAATTCTGGAGCTGTTTNTTTTTTTTTTTTTTTTTTTCTTCCTGGTCTGAATATGTTCCGCACTACTTCCGAACCGACAGAGGAATCTGTTGATCTGTTTGTTGAACTACCACCAGAGGTGGTTCAGTGTTTGTGGTTAGCATTAGGTACATCTTCGATTAGCAAATCCAACGGATGCTTTGAAAAGATCGTAACACATCGAGCTTACCAAACACATCTTTAGATGAAACTGTTGATTGGCATGTTGTATGAATCAGTGTACGGCAGCAAGTGGTTTTCAACACGTTGTCTCGAAGCCAAATTCAACTTTGTGTTGCCATAGTGTTGTTTGGTGTGTGGCCCCAATGATGACTTCAACAAGGAAAGCATCCTAATTCTGTCTTTGTTCCATGTTATTTAGTTACCCTAATATCATAAACTTTTTCCTGTTTTGATCCCCCCCCNTCCCCCCCCTTAGGCATTCCTGACCAATGAACACAGTGTATGTTCTCACATGACTTTTGCTGCTTTAACTTGTTTCATTGGATGGTTTTTGAAGCAAATCAAGTGGTAAATGAAGCATTCTAACAATTTAGTCCCTGATTTGGACCAGACCAAACAGACTACAGGTCTGAAAATGTCCCCGGACTCATTCAGTTTACTTGAGATAAACAAATAAAAAATAAAATGTGTGAGTCATACTACACAGCAACCAAAATGAACATAGAAGTTAAAATGAATACCTGACAAAGTCTTTTTCCCCCTAACCACAGACACAATGTACGTGTGTAGTTATAATAACGATCGCCCTCAACTCCACATTTGTCTCAATATAAGAAAAAATGTTTTAAATTCTGATTGAAGTCATTAGAGAAAAATTTCATCCAATTCATTACAAATGTTAACATATTAATTTCACTCCCATTAAGATGCCATGCACACATACACTGTGTTTATAAATCTTTGTTTAACTGATATCTGACTGACCTGTAATTATTTATCTTTCCCCCTTTTTTTTTTTTTTTTTTNTTTTTTTTTTTTTTTTTTTATACACATTATAACACAAACACGAGCGAACAAACTCGCCAGTAGAAACGACTCCACTGTTACACAAACAAAAGTGTGTCATAGCATAAACTCACAAAGCCTCGTTATTTCTCTCTGGTGTCGGCGGAGGAGATGCGACAGCTGCAAATGGGAATGCATACAGTTGTAGTCACTAAATGCTCTGTTTAATCACTCCACAATCNCCCCCCTTCCTGATTCTCCTCCACACGTGTAACCTGTCTCGTCTTCGCCGGCGCAAAGGTTAAATGGCGCCTTAATTGGTTGTGTGTCCGTGTGTCTCTCTCTTCTCATCCATCCAGTGCAACACCTTTGGGAAATTAGATCATTAAACAAAAGCGATGGTGCCTTCTACATCCAGAGCTTTTATTTCAGCTTTGCCACCATTTTAATGGTAGATTATTAATTCCCTGTTGTCACTGACTGGAAAACAAATGATGGGTTGTGATTTCAGTTCCTCCCAGCTATTGTCATCAAATCAACAGAACATTGTTACTGTCTGTTTTAATACACGCTGCAAAAGATAACAGGCAGCCATTCAGCTAATTACTGAGATTGTTTGGCAGCTGTAACTTTTTTTTTTTTTTTTNTTTTTTTTTTTTTTTTTCAGAGGGTGGGGGATTGCGGGGGTGCTGTGGCAATCAATGGCCCCTATTCTCAGGAGGTTCAGTGAATCAAAGACCACCGTTTTGTGAGGGGAAGCTCTGTCTCTGACAATCATGAGCCTCCATTTAGTGGTGGTGGTGGTGGTGGTGGTTGGGGCGGGGGGGTCCGTCATGGTCAATCACAGTTCACAATTTAGTGAGGGGATGGGTGGTTGGGCTCAGCCAATTACAGCCTTCTCTGGCTCTGTCTTCACCAATCACAGGCCTCCAATCAGTGATAGAGTTAACAGCTTGGCCAATTACAAGCCTTTGTTCCGTGAGAAGAGGCTTTGACACTTGTGCTTGAAAGACATTATGATTGAAGTACCATAATTGTTGCATGAGAGAAACAAATTGATGAAATATTGGGGATAGTGGCAATATTGGCCTCTGGCTTGGCAAATCATGAATCTCTGTTTGATGAAGGGGGATCTTGGCCAATCATGGGCCTTGTTGTTTTTTTTTTTTTTTTTTTTTGGCCTATTATGGGCCCCTGTTTGGTTAGGAAGGTCTGCGTTGCCAAATATGGACTTTTATTCCATGAACAAGGGTTGTAGCTCAGCCATTTGTGGATCCTTTTTCTGATTTAGCCATTCACTGGGCTTCATTTAGTAGATGGCAAAGAATAGAACAATCCTGTGGTTGTGTATATTCAGACCTCTTATCAGCAGACTGACATACACTATGATTATAGCAGCACAGTTTCTTCGGGAACTACACTTCCAAGTTGTTCATTTCAAATGTCACTCACCAGCTTTGCCTTAGAATCTGACTTTTTTTTCACATGATTTTAGGGAGAGTATACTTCCATTATTTTTTATCTCGCTGTTGTGTGTGGATTTGTCAGTATTAATTCTGCAATTAAGCTCATAATGGATCTGCTTAATTGCAACATATTTTTAATGAATGACCAAAATGGAGAGGGCTATCTTTGGCAGACAATGCTGAAAGCTTAATTAGATTTAACATGCTGCAAATTGACATGCTGCCTAGCATCACACGCTTTAACAGGATAGGCTTAATATTTCCATCCCTCCCGAACAAATATCAGAACAAATGTACTCTTTTGCAGAGCTTCTGATAGGTAGAACTGTGACTGAGAATAAGATAACTGAAAACTGAATGGAGAAATGGCGCTAAGGATGACCTACATCAAAGCCTGTTACTGTTTCTTCAAAGAAAGCTATTACATCAAACTAGCGTAGACCTCTCTTTCTTCCATGATATTCTTTTCCTTTAATCTCTTTTTTTCTGAGTTAATCATTGTATGGCTGATGGATTTTTTGAAATAGGATGAGGAAAGGGTGTGGGACAAGACACAGGCTCGGGATGACCCCTTTATCAGCTGCGAACAGGCTGTGACTGCGCCCATATTCTCTACTAAATGATTTCCCTTGAGAGTTGTGGTGCTGGCAGAGTGAGACTCTGCTCACTGTCACATGTGGAGTTACCGACCCTTCTGCTAGCTGTCCGAGACGCATGGCCATGGGAAGATGATGTATTTTTTCAATCACGAAAGACTCCATGCTGTTTGCTGAATTACATTGTGCTGTAATCGGTAATTGGCTGCGCTCATGTCTGAACTGATTTGAGTCAGTGTGACCAACTGCTCTTAGATCTCTTTTATCTCTTTTTTTAACATCAGTCTGTAACTGTTAGACTTTTTTAGTACCAGGAGACTGTGGAATCCTCCACGCTGAGGATGAAGAACAGCCTGTAGGCGGTGCGAACTGCAGTCCTTCAAAATAATAGACTGCTTTGGAAAATAAAGAAGGAAAGGAAATGCCCTGACAAAATAAAAAAAAAAATAAAAAAAAAAGCCAAGAAGAGAGTTAAGTACCTCTTCTCATGTTGGATCCTCTGAAGTAATCCATCCATGCAGTCTGTGTATCTGCTTATCCTCCTGCTGGAGCCCGTTCCGGTGTTAATTGGGTGAGAGGCAGGGTGTAGTCTAGACAGGCTGTCAGTCACAGAGCTAACATGCACAAAGACAGATACACTCATTCACACTCACATTTACAGGCAATTTAGAGTTTGCAATTAACTTAATCTGCATGTTTGTTGACTACAGGAAACATGCTCCACACACAAAGGCCCAAAACACAGAAAGAAAACAAGTTAACGATCCAGTTGTTAAATACTACCATAAAATCTGTGGTCTAAGAAGATCTTAAAGACAGCAACATGCTGAATCCAACCAAGTCCGACTTGGTTAGAGAAACAACTGTGTTTGTACCTTTTCAGAAGGCTCATACTGGAAGGTGAGGCAAAAAAGCTACTGTCATAGAACAGTGGTGTGTCTGTGTGTGTGTGTGTGTGTGTGTGTGTGTGTGTGTGTGTCTTCGCCTTTGTAATCTTTGTAAGCCATTAATTATATAAATGGGGATAACACACACTTCTGCTTTTGAAAATGGGACATTGACAGGAATATCTCCACTTGATAATTATTGAGAATAATGGCTCACAGTTTCACTTTCACTTCTTGCCACAGAGCGCAGACACAGTTACTGAAAGAAAAAAAGAGAGCTTTAGAGAGAAATTAGTAAATTCCACATTTTTGACCGGTGGAATGGTGGTTTCTGCCATGTTCTTACTCTCTGGCCGGCATTTTGAATGAAGCCAATTGAGACCACAATGCTTTGTTGAAGGAATCAATGCCATCTTGAAACACCGGCATGCAAAAGTTCTCCATTTGAAACTTTATGTAACAGGAAACAAGTATTCACAAAAAAAAAAAAAAAAAAAAACACCCATAAATTTCAGGTAAAAGTACTGATAGTAAAGAACGATCCCAGCCATCATGAAAATAAAAGATTCAAGTGAGGATGGTCAAAGCCCTCATTCATCTAAGTCTTTGGATATCTAAAAGACAGTTGAAGGATTTACTGTTTAGTCTTAAGATGTTTCACTGCTCATCCAAGTAGCTTCTTCAGTTCTGAGTTCAAGTTACAAGTTTTGTAACCCAACAGATTTCGGCTAAAAACCTTGTATGTCCAGTTGAAGGGGTTTGTCATATTTTCATATCCTTCAACCTACCATTCTTCTCTCAAGGCTGATTAATTCATGTACAAGTTTTAGATAATGTCAAAAATAAAATGTTATCAAGCTAAAACTTCCAGACTTTGTGACAATGATGACAGTTTGGAGATTATATATATATATATGTATACACACACACACACACACACACACACACACACACACACATATCTTATCCTATTTTCATCCTATTTATGAGCTTGTCTCATGTTGTTACATCTCAATCTGCAAAGTAAATACAGGTCAGGTAAATGTGGTTAATAATAATAATTATTATTATTATATTTCTTCCTGAAATGTAGTGAAATAGAAGGAATGATGCTTTTGTGTCTTCAGGAATTTCCAGCAGCTGCATAAACAATTTACAAACAAAAAACCATCCACTGTGTTACTTGCACAAACGCATTACAACTCTGCTCACGGCCCTAAATGTCAGGCTCAGAACTTATCAATCATCTCTTGGGAACACAGAGAAAACAAAGGTAATGACCTTCCGTATTATTGTCATTCACATTACCCATTAAAGGACCATACTGGCAATATTGCATGTTTGACTCAAACATGCAATATTGCCAGTATGGTCCTTTAAATGGGTAACGTGAATGACAATAATGTGTGGGCTGTGTGTGTGTGTGTGTGTGTGTGTGTGTATAAAAATATATATTTACACACACANCTGTGTGTGTGTGTGTGTGTGTGTGTGTGTATAAAAATATATATTTACACACACACACACACAGCCCACACACACGACTACATTACTGACAACTATTTCCCAAAACATACTACTGGAGCAGTAAATATTAGAATTGTTTTTCCTACCTTTCTGGCTGCCATTGGTTTCAGTTCATTCCAGCATGCTATTAAAATCAACTTGTAGAGACTTGAAATGTACTTGAAATGAGTCTGTTCATGGTGAACAAAATGTCTACTATTTTTTTTTTTTTTTTTTTNTTTTTTTTTTTTTTTTTTTGTCAAAATAACTATTTAACTGCCTCAACATGGAGCTGCATGGAAGACAATGTATTTCTCCACCAGGAAATATAGTTCCAGGAGAAGACGTTTTTTACAGAGAAATTAAAATGATTGTCTTCTACAATCATGCATAAGTGTTTGAAGGTGAAACATTGAATTTTAAGGTGGGTATATCAACTGATCATTTGATTCTGAAATATTAGGAGATTTGAAAAAAATAACAGGAAAACTACAGTACGGTTTTATGTTTTGGAAATTGGTTGTCAGTTACGTAACACGTATGCGGGTAGTATTTATTGGCCTTAAACATGAAAAATTGCCGATATGGTCCTTTAATTGCAAAATGCACAGAAACGCAACTTTACAAACAAGTGTGGTTCTTTTGGTCTAAACTAGTGTATGACAAAAGCATACATGCATAAGTGCACAGTGTGTGTGTGTGTGTGTGTGTGTGTGTGTGTGTATTTGTGTGTGACGCATCAAAGCCTGTTCACATGAGTGGCACATACAGTACAATAATGCAGCTCCATTATACTTTACAAGCCTTATAATCTCAAGTCCTTTATGGCCCACATGCTGTCAAAATCTGTCCTGCATCAGCCCACGTGTATCCTGCTGCACTTCATCAGGCTAATAGCCCCGTTTTTAGAAATCAGTCATCCCTTTTGCCCTGCCTAAAAGCCCATGTGTTAATATAATGGCTCAGATCAAGAGAGAAACTTGACAGTCTGGACAAAAATCATTCTGAGATCGAGAGCAAATTATTTTCTGCTCCACAGAAGAGAATCACACAGAAAATGATGCTTGAGGGCTGCGGGGGAAGAAAGAGCTCTTCAAAGAAGAAAAACTGCATTATTTCTTTTTTTATGTGAATACTCCTTTACTTATGGCACATATGGATACATAACACTTAACAGTAGAAGAAACCCAGTTAAAATACAAAAACAGTTTTCTGTTGTTCCTCAAATGTGTCTATATACAGCATATATTTGTTGAAATGAAATTATCTAACCATTTTCCCTAGGATTTATAATCTGTTTTTTTCTATTTTTGTTGGAGCAAGTTAAATAAATTATTTCCTTGTTTTTAAATCTTTTTCCTCATGTTTGGTAGATTTACTCTTCGGTTTTTTGCACTGACTATTCTTGTTTATTTTATATTTTCTATGTTTATGTTATATTTGTTTTCATTATGATTTTATTCTGTTTTTTATATCTTCTATTTTTTCTATGGTTTATTCGTCTTATATATGCAATAGAGGTATTTTTCCCTACAAAGAACATTTTTTTTCGGCAAACAACCAGAAAATTGGCAAGTTTGGTAGGAATGATTTTTAGCCAAAATTTGTTGTCCTATAAAGGATGTTTTACATTGTGGCAAATGAAAATCAAATTCAATGAAAGCTAAAACTGCAAAATGACTTTACTCCACGCGTTAAGAATTTTATATAAAAACAGCTTTACCAGAGCAATTATTAAAATGGCATGGGTTTATTTTATGAATTATTTCTGTATTTCATGCTTTTCTTCATCTCAAGTGACTTCAGCAGCTTGAAAACAGCAAAATAAGCTGTAGACCCAACGAGTTTAAAGGACCATACCGGCAATTTGCATGTTTGAGCCCAATATATACAATGCATATATGCTATGTTACTGACAGCCATTTCAAACTACTTTAGCAATAAATTTCAGAGTTGTTTTTCCTACCTTCCAGACTGCCATTAGTTTCATTCCATTATACTAAAAAAATCAACTTGCAGAGACTTGAAACAAGTTTGAGATATTGTAATACTGAGATATTCCTCTCAGTCACTTACTCTTCGGGTTGTGTGTCAAGTACAGCAC